>JAATLQ010029689.1:0-35689 GCA_013421005.1 Heliconius erato x Heliconius himera | reverse complement strand
AAATCTCTCCTTAAGTCGACACGAAAGCCTCGATTCTTACAATAAAATTAAAATTAATTATTAAATTTATGACGCGAGCGCCAGTGATAGGCGTTTCGGATTTAGTCGTTCGAATAAGTGCCGTCTTAATCGGCGCTCTACGCACACCGCTCAGTTGGATTGCTTTAGGACCGTCTTTTAATTTGATTTACGATCATCGCACTTGATAAATGATACAATTTACAACAATGTTCACTGTCGGTGAAAAAATGGCACTTATCAATAAAATAATTGTATTAAGATCTAGATACCAGTCGTGGCGCAGGGGCACAAAGTGTGACTGTAAAATCGACTGGTTGTGGGTTCGATACCCACTCGAGGAGATGAAATATTTACTTACATTTATATTTTCATTTCTTCGCTCTGGTGTTAAGGCAAAGTACGGCGTTGAGTTCCGCCACTAAACACGCAATGCCTCCAGAACTCGGTGGAAAGTGGAAACGGAGTGTCTTAACACTAGGTTCTCTCTGCCTACCCTGCTATGTACGGGATACAGCGTGAAGCGGATTTTATAGCTAAATTTACGATTTGTAAAAAAAATATTTAACATTATAAATGTAAAACGTTAGTCTCTTTCTAATAAATCTATCGTATAATACATATTGGGTAGTACTTACTATAAATATTCTTGAAACGTATTAAAGTCGTGAATATATGCTTACTTCCAGGTTTAATTTATTGCAAACATAATACAGTCGTGTTTGTTAGAATGACCGATGTCGAGTTCACTGCGGTCGTCTGTCGAATAATGAGCGTAAAGAATTAAAGTACACCTAGTAGCATTTTATTTCAATTAACAATTGTTCAATTTAAATTTAGTATCAAAAATCTTTTAAGTAATATAAACTTACTTTAAGAAACATCCACATTATTAAATTTATATATACAACTATGAAAAGTTCTTATTTTAAATTAAATTAGAAACCTGTTTGAAAATAATAGTTTCCTTTAATATATTTATTGGCAGTTGTTTTTACTAAAGCATATCATGTATTTGAATATCTAATGATTTTACTTCACAAACGGTAATAACAGTGAACAATGAGCGAGACAATGTTTTTAAATAACGCTGTTACTAATGATTACAGTAATCAGCTTCACGCTGTATACCGCACACTGCAGGGTAGGCAGAGGGAACTTAGTGTTAATACGCTCCGCTCCCTATTTTCCTACACCAGAGCGAAGAAATGAAAATATTAATAATAATATTAATTTAATTAAATCTTTTCCTCAAGTGAGGATCGATTCCCACTACCACTAGCGTTTACGGTCACAGTGGAGACTGAAACTATTTCATACAATTTTGGGCCCAGAATGTAAAGAGATGAAAATGGTATGATTTAATAGATTTAGGTACATAATTCCCTCCCTGAAATCTATATAAATTTTGGCAATCAGAGAGCTGAGTTATTAGAGATTTGATGGTAAGAAAGTGAGGTTAAGTTCGCAGCACAATTTCTTGAACATTAACTTCTATAAAATATGTGATTACTGAGTTGTTTAAGCATTAATTTTTATTATTTATAAATAAAACACATTTTAATGAATATTTTATTCTTCATCTATTATTATTAAAATGTCAACTAAGAAGTGTGCAGGTGGAACTAAATTATTTTGGTACCTAGCCCAACTAAGGCACCATATAATACTCATAACATGAGCACAGCAGCCTACCATCCGTCTTCCTACAATACAATTGCAGTATTTCATAGCAATAACTTCCCTTCCTCTACGAGAGCTGTCAACTAAAATGTAACAGAAATATGTGTTCCTACTTATATCACACCTCTAAGTAACCAGGTGGTGGTGGTATCCAGCGTCTAAAGGTCGTTGGACTAGGGTATTGCAGTGTCCATTGGCTATCCCACAATTCACACAGCGATTCATATCCATAGCGTGGCGGTCGTAAGATCCAAAAGATTTCGGAGCCCAGTGGGGAAGCGAGGGTCGTACAAAGTAGGCAGAGTCAAAATCCGAGAAAAACAAAGCAGTAGTCGTTGAAAATATCAAACAAACGGGAAAGCACTCAAAACGCATCGACACGAACTTTATTACCGAAGCAGAAATGCAAAAAATCATTAGACAAGGTGTCATTGTCAATCAGATGTCACATCTCTCATTTAAAATATGATTGATTTTAATCGATTAAGGATCTAAAACTTATTTTTTTCATTTTTCTCCACTTTCAGATTGTCAATTAATTTATTATTTGCTATTCTAAAAATAAAAAAAAAATAGTATTTTTTTAGACTACATCTCAATTCTTTACGTTTTGGCCCAAAAGTTTCAGTCTCCTTTAAGTCCTTGCGCCACACCCGCACTCTAATATAAAAAAAATATCTTAATATAAGTAAAATAATACGTATTTTAGTAATAATAGTAATAATAATTTATAAAAAAAATAAACAAATTATAAAAAATAATTTCGCATTAGATATGTTGTTAGGAGATTGATTATCGAAATCATTTCATGTCAAGTGCAGTTAGTCTCGATGAGTCATTTTAAGAAATTTTTATTTTTAATTTTTTCTGGATTTAGCGTGTAATACCAATTTCTGCGACTTTGCTAGCGTGAGTTACTTATAATCACGTTTCACTAGTTGCACGCCTGGAGCGTCCCAACTGAATAATAAATCAAGGAATAACAAAGATAAGACAATAGCGATAATAAATATCTATAATTATAATAGTTATCTAGTGTTATATTTTTTTTTTTTACTTAAAATTAACAAATTAACTGGTTTAGATTTAATTAGATTAATTTCAATTAATAATATTTGATTCATATAAGTTATTATTGTAATCGTAACTTAAGCCTAGTATTATTATACATATAAGTATTTACACGACAACGAGTCAGGATTGTGAAATATGTTTTTATCCGCAGTGTTTTGCATCACACATTATTTCTGCGAAAGCAGCTTAAAACACATGCCGGAGTGCACTAAAAAGTTCGAAATATCCATTAGCAAATCTGTTTAAAATTCGAAAAACGAAGATCAGTTTTGGTGCGCTGAACCTACCATCAGCCTGTCACTAACAATAGCGATTTGGCCCAACCTAGTCGACCGCCATTTGCATAGCGCATTCGCTAACAAGACACGTTCGAGTACAATTGCGCTCGCGAAAGAACCCTACTCAAATATCCCATTTCTATTTTAGCCCGCAAACTCTTGTTTAATGTTCGGCCCGTACAACCGCGTCGGCTAACACTTAACGCTTTTTGCATACGAAAACGTCCGACATCCACGAGCGCCTCCCAGTGTCTCTGGTTATTACACTACTCTGTATTCATGCCGCGTGGAGTTGAAGGTCACCCTTCTGGTCCAGATAACGAGTGACTAGTTGTAAGGCATCTATTACTTCATTCAACATAGCTGCGCCGGTCTCTGGCCGTCCAATAAAACGCCTCATTTACATGCATTTATTGTTGTTTGTGGATGCTGGGTGGATATTCAAAAAGTGCTGTGAAGCTTTAGAGAAATGTTAAACACTATTTATGTTATATAATAAATGTTAATAATATATTAAATAGCTTGTAGCTAGTTGAAAATGTTACAAATAAAATTGACATACAAAGTAATTAATTAATCGATAGAATGTTTTCGCAATTGCCTCTTTAAAAAGTAAACCCAGATAAAAATTTAAATGTTGTTAAGAACTAAAACAATTAAATAACTTTTAAAGCATCTGATTTATCCACGTCATGTCCAATGTCCTTATGACAATGCACGCCGTTTTATAATTCAAGTTACCACCATAGAGCCTCACTCCAGTGAAACGTCTAATCACTGTGTGGGTCGCTGTAATTGAACTCGAGGATAGTTCAGTTTCTTTTATCTTAATTTATTCGTTATAAGCGAAGCGATGGGTAGTGCTGCTGTGACCGCTCGTCAGTTTCAATAACAAGGTGCCGCGTAAACGAGATTATGCATCTGCTGTCAGCATATTGTTGTAACAAATCACCATAGTGTTTGTTACCATTGTTATGTGCGCAGTACGATATTGTGATACAAAATTTGTTCGTGTATTGAGTTGTTGATTGATTGCGATTTTTTCTTGTAATAATTTAATTATTGTTTTGTTTTGTAATTATGTTAATTTAAAAAATTTAAGAAGATGGCATCATTGAAATAAAACATAGTTTCACTTTAGTGATGTGATCCTTTTAATATATTTCACATAAAATGGTGCGTTTTTTATTATCAAGTATTCAATGTATATTTTTCTAGAGAAGTAAAAGCATACATTGAAATAAAATTTAAAAAATCATTTATACAATATTTTTGATGACGTACAAATAAGTGGGCTAATAACGGTCACTCAGTTCAACTAATATTAGAACAAGGTCTTCTAAATGTCACAACTAATATTAGATGGAAATCCTTTTACAGTCACGACGCTTAATATCAGATAGCAGCAGCAATTTGTCCGTTGTCATTGTGCCCACACTCGCTGACCTTGTCATGCGGTTCTTAAAAAAATCGATTTGGTAAAAATAAGATTGTAAAATAAAATACCGTTATGTGTATTATAAAAGAAAAAAAAAAACAATTCTCATATTTCAACGCTATAGAAGTAAGACAATAAGATTTAGGTCACAACATTTACAATATAGTCTGTTTAGGAGTTATTATCGCGCGCAATCAATTCGAACTGTATGTTCTGCGGGCGGTTTCGCAGCAACAGAGACGGGACGCTAAATTATATCGCCTCAAGTTTCTAGGTGCGATGGGCCCCGAAAGAATTATTGCAAGTCGCGATGCATCTCCCGTTTCGCACGCCCGCCTCGCTTTGTTATTAAGTTCATAGGTCGTTTTGTTTATGAGTCGACGATTTTGAAAGGTAACGCGGCTAACTCGAGCGAAAACATCACTAGCAATGATGATGACATATAATTGATAATGTTATTTAAATGCTATATTATTGCTATCGTTGTTAGATTTTGTTGTTGTTATTGTTGTTGTATGTGATGTTGGCTTAGTAATGATTTTTTAAACCTTAATAAAAAATAATGCTTATTGAAATATAATTGGGCGATTGATACTTAAAGATTTTACTTAATTTATTTCTGTAATTAAAACTACATTCAATACTATAACTTATAATAGTCACGTAGTGTGCAAAGCTGAAGTTTAATTTCTAAGCAAATATCTCTTGTATGTGTAATAAATTTCAATATTGCTCTGAATTATCATGTACCTACTGTCCATCTACAATGTCTAGTTATTTGGACATACAAGACCACATACGGTCGCTTTCTTAATCGGTTACTGTGTACAATATAAGTCACGCGGACGTTCATTCTGTAGGGTGGCATATCGCTCTCTGCAACTCACTTTCGACAACCGTCGTGCGCCTTACAGCCTACGGAAGCACACAGCCTCTCTGAGCTGTTACAGTAGTAGTAGGGCTGTCTGTGAATATAAACTGAAATCTTTATGCTTAATACTGTGATTTTTCTTATCAAATGTAATCATAAAATACAATTTTTTACTATAAACGATTCTAAGATTGTTCCTAATTTATATATGAATTAATCTAATTTTTTTTATAATTAATGTTTAACTAGGGGCAAGTAACAGCCCTATGGCATATCAGGTTTATGATCTACGGCCGCAATTATGAAGTGGTTACGTGTTACAAGCCGAGCCAGCGTTTTGTCTTGCGTAACTCGGTGTAGCCGACCAGATGCTTATTTGTGCGATAGCAAATTATCATCTGGTTAACTTTACATTAAGGCGGCTTATTGTCGTCGCTACTTCGTGCGTTCTTAATGCAAATTAGGAAGTTTCTCACTGATGATCACAACTGAAATAATATTGCATAAAACCAACATAATGGGAATAACATTTTCGACGTTAATATAAAATTATAGATGAACGTTAATTACATCCATAAACAAGAAAATAAAAATCAACATTACATCCATATAAGGTTACTATCCATATAAATTTTACAAACTCATATCGATGTAATTGTTTGAAATAAAGATTTATTTATTTATTGTTTATTTTGGCGAAGTTGGAAATATCAAAGAAAACTATTGATTCATCGAAATAAAATATATTTATTATATTATATTTTCATAATCAAACAAACTTTTCACCTCCAGTTATTATAAAATTTATTTTAAATAAAAATTATAACTCACTAGTGTAACATGCAACGAAGAGACAGCGTGTAAACAAAGGGTAGCACAAAATGCGATGAATTAGCCTACGGCTCTATAAAAACATCGACACTGACTGCGAGGAATGTCGGGTAAGCTGATCCTCTAAATGAGTGAGGAATCCCACCGAGCGTGATCACGCGAACCGACTGACACCAATGCGATACTTCAACCTGCGCTCTAATATAAGGGCTTTCATATAGATAGCTATCGTCGTAGATTTCTCTATCTTATTTAATATTTTTATTTTTTAAGAAATATAGAACAAATCTTGCCATTTTTTATTTACACTTAAATAAGCAATAGTAAATTAGTAAACATTGAAATTGTAATGATTACAAAAATATATTTTTTATTCGGAATAGCCTAACCTATTTAAACCGACTAAAATTAATATCTTCTTTTTGTTGTATTTGCTTACGTTTCTTATTTCACTTTAATATATATCTACATATTATATTTTTTATATCTATCCTCAAATGATGCCTTATATTTTTTATGCTGGGAACGAAATGCTTGTGGTTACTTTACTAAAAAGGCTTCATTACAACATTTTCGTTAAATTGAATTATGTACCTACTTAAATGAACAAAAAAATAACATTGTGCATGATAATTTTACAATTCACCTTAGCGCCGTTGAATAAGGTTCGTACTGTACTTAGGCGTTCATCTCGTTGAAAATTAGAAATGATGACATTAACCCACAATAGAATCAAAATTTTAATAATCTTTTCATATTCCTAATCAATCTATTGCATGAGGTAAACTGAAAGTGGCAAACGTTCGTTTTATTTATTCATTCAAAATATTTCTTTTTAGTATTAGTTCATTTAAAATATTTCTTTTTAGAGATCTGTATTTTAAAAGAAAAGACAACCTTTAGAATAAGTAAAGACCATTTATCTCAAGATTGCGTGGAGGTATCAAACTGAAATTTATATCAAATATCCAGGTCGAGAGCACAGAAAATAATTATGTTTATAAGTCAACGTAACAATCAATAGATAAGAGCGTTGTGTTTATTGCATTTTGTATGTAATTCATCCGCGCAATCCAAACCTATAAGGTTCTTCCCTTCTACCTACAATTGTGAAATTTGGTTTGAAGTGAAAACTCACAATACAAACAAAGGAAAAAATCCGAAAAAAAATAAATTTATCGATATTTTGTAGGAAAAATAAATACAAACTTATATTTGTAAAATAATAATAATAATAAATGATCGCCTTTGACTCAAACCTCAACCTCAAAATATCTCAAACCTCAACTTTTATAAGTCGTATTTTCCATCGACCTACTATAACTACTAACTACTCTCTATGGTAGAGTTCAACTTGTAATTGACCGGTTTTTTGTCTTAAGGAGATAGTTATATTTTAAAAATACCAATTACCAATTTGAATGGGCTTCAAACTCACAATCTTCGCTTGTATCGTACAAGCGCGGAAAACCTAACTAAGCTACAACGGTTTGAGTAGTTCATAATAAATAAAAACCTTATCAATGTGAATAAGTGATTCATATGCATTTGATGGTGCATAGATTGTATAGACTGAAATGGTCTCGATATTAAAAAAAATGCAATGAGTAAGGGCCAAGTAAAACTCGAAAGCTATTTATCATAAACTTATCGGAACACCATGGCGGCGTTCGGTTTTCTCTCACGTCCATATATATAGTTGAGCAGTGTCGTTCTCTTTTTGTTTCGAAAACAATGATTACTACGTTGTCTGGCATGCGATGAGCGAGTAGGATACTAAGATTGTTTTGCATTTACGAGGTGAAACCATCAATTTTGTGAAGTTGCGCAGAAAATAAGGGCACTCCTTGTATAGCGTGATCGAGCTCGTATTAAATGGTTTAGATTTGTTGAACAAAGTTGCTTCGGTCGTTACTTAGTTGATTCAAATATTTTGTTAGCCGATTAATGTTACATTTTTCTACACTATTATACTAAAAGCATAGATACACTTGAAACAATAAATGTCAAAGTCCTAAATTTTAAACAGAAAACTATAGATATACACTGTGGCTACGAAACAATATGTTGGTGTACTCCGATACAAACATGACAAAGTGCAACCCACGATCGCTACCCAGAAATGCACCGGGTGTGCTCACGCCTTAAGAGCATTACGCTAAGAGCAGTCTCACTCGGCTGTATTACACCGCACTGGTTTGCTGCAGGCTGCAGGCTGCGGCCGGTGGTGTAAACTGCTGTTGCGTTTATTGAACACGCTCCGACTTTACTCAAACATTAGTTTGTGCATATTAACGTTTCGACACTTCCCTAATGGTGTGTTGACTCTTCTCTAATGTTAGTATAGAATAATTTTTTTTGTAGTAATATCAATAAAGAAGAGTTAAAGATTGAGGTTGTGCTAATATAATTATAGTAGATTTTATATGTTATTTATTTTAAAATGTCAACTTAAAAATGCTTATTCTTATATCGAGCCATAATATCTCTATAGTTTTACAAGCATGAATACATTTGTTTATATATTTTTTCAACTTGATATTGTATTCCGTATGTGGCAGGGATCTGGCTGGCTAGCGATCCTAGTGTTAAGTCATTCCGCCTCAAACTTTCCGCCGAATTATGTAGGCATATCGTGATGAGTAATGGAACTCAACGTCGCCCTTGCCTCGACACCAGAGCGAAGAAATGAAAATATTAACTATTTTGTCCAGTGGGAATGGAACCCACAACCTGTCGCCTTTAGTTACATGCTTGTGCCTTAATATAATAATATTTAAATTTCTTTTTGCTAATGGCAACCACAAACACAAAAAAACGTAAAACACATTTCCGTGCGTTTATTTATTCAAGATGTTTTATATTTTTTACAGTTGTTTTTACATTGCACCGATGTATATTTGCAAGTGACGATGTAAAACGCTGTTGCGTTTGTGGAACACGTTCCGACTTCACTGTAACACGTTGTGAGTATCAACGGTTTATGCTAATGGATGTTTCGGGTACTTGCATAATTTATATTTAAGTGTAATTTAAATATTGCTAGTTGCATTGCATTGTTTAATATTGATGCTAGATTTATCAATGGTATGCGACGCAACTAGATTACTTCACACTGTATCCCGCACACATCAGAGTAGGCAGAGGGAACCTAGGGATAAGACACTCCGTTCTCTATATGTCGCCAAATTCTGGCGGAATTGCGTGTGAGATAATTCTTTGTATTAGAATTATTATTTATTAAATAAAATAAAAGTCACAAAAAGTTTATATAATATTTTTGACATTTATATTTATATTTTTAAATAAAAAATAATTTCTAAAGTTAAGAAAATAACATTGACCTAAAATGCCTTGTAACATAAGCATACTTCAATATGTAATTAAGCTCCTTTCATAGTAGATTAAAATTGCATATCTTTTCTGGCTAACAATCGTTCGAATTAGAAGTCCACAGGACGCCGAGCTACTGACGCCGCACGGGCCCACTGTCGCCTCGTAATGAGCGGCATCTGCGAATCAATGAGGTCCGCATTTTACGTAGCGCCGCGATAAATTTGCATCGTCAAACACCCGCTGCGGCGCCGGGGCACGTTCGACAAATAGAATAAATACTTCCCTCTCATCCCCGTATCCCTATAACAAACAACATTATCCTACTCTACATTATGTGCTCGAATTCGAGCCTTTTTAAATTTGTGAAACGTTGTTGTCGATTAGGCGTTTTATGATGATTAAAAATTCAATACCGCCTATTGGTAGGCTGATAGTATCTCCAATGGAATTAATGACCGCCATAGATTTGTTTGTATATATGTATGTAGTTACGTACCACTACATTATATACTAAGTATATAAATAAGATTATATATTTTGAATAGTGGTTGAATTTTAATATGTTACTGTGTCCTTGATTTTTTTGTGTATTCTTATAGTTTCCTATATTACTATACATACGTGGGCTCACATAGCATCACATGAGAGATTAATGAACGTAATGTCTGTCAGATTTTGAAAAGTTAAGCATGTGAACAGTCAAATAGGTGGTGCGACCGATGAACTCGGAACGGGTTTGTCCGATCTGAATCCGTTGAAGTCCAATAAGCCGAGCTTAGCATTGATCTTCGATTCGACGATTACGTACGGCGTTGACGGATGCCGGCTTAAGTTGTCCCTCGCCGCCCGCCGGAGACACCTACCACATTAATCTCTATTCCTTATGAGCAACACGTAGATTTACGCACCAACGAAAGTAATTTATATGCAAATCATTTTAACTTTGATGAAATCGTGGCTCTAATATGCGTGACACACAAAGGTGATTAGCTGTAGTCTATGTAGGTACCTTATTATGTAATTAAAGTCACTTAAGTCTTAAAAAAAAGTTTAAAATTAGGTAAAAGTTGTTTTAGTTAGTTATTGTTGGGAAATGTAAACAATAAAGTCAAAACACTATTTTTTTGTTCATAATTTACATTTAGGTTTTTGTTATGTTTTTGTACATATTTAATTTAAAAAAAAGTTTTTCAAACATTTTTCATATTGTTTAATATGAGAAATTGTTAGTAGGCACAGTTATTTTATACTGTTTTGATATCAAATAAGATTTTATTATATAGTTTGTTTAAACAATTAAAGTTATAGAATTATACTTAGGTTAAATCAAAGAGTATTTGGCTGTAAAAAGCTTATACTATGCGTACATAAAAACAGTTAGTTCAAGTCCTGACAAGTTCAAATAACATATGCCATTTTGATTTACTTACATACACAGGTAACGAAAACTAAATATCTCGCTGATAATCTAAGCTTAATAAATTATAGTTGTAAGTGTTCTTGTCATGCGATAAAGCCATCTGTTTCAGAATATTGTCCAGCACGGCTTGGTGTACAAAAACAATATTAAAGGCGTCGCGTCATGATAAATAGAAACAAGCTGTAGAGCAACAATGCGGCTCGTAAGCGATACCCGCGCTATCGACTCCTCGATTAATGATCGTCTCACCTAAAAGAATGGACAATAATATTTATAATCAGATAACTCCATGCTACTGCGTTATTCGTATAGTTCCAGTCTGGTAGCCTCCCTATTACTCATCTTCTGACCGTTGATATCAACAAAAGACATTTTATTTCATATTGAAGAGCGTGTTGGTGTTGTATTTCCTATGTTCCGTACTACTGTCGTAGGTGTTCCGTGTTTGTATTATTACGACCAATAAATGTATTAAATAACAATAGAAATTTTAGACTGTAATAAAAATGCCAGTATAAATACCGCTTATAATATGGGTTACATTCAAGGAACTAATCAGTTCGGGCTGCTTTTATGTTATAATAGTTAATGAAGCGTTCCGCCCACGAGTCGAAAGCCCATTGATCTTGTAGAGTTAATAGCCGAACCAAAAGATGTGTATACGGCGCCTGCGTACTATACTTGACTCCTCATCATCCTTGATATCTAAGTTTTATTTACCAATTAATATTTATTTTTGGTTGTAACTATGTGTTTTTTTTATTTTAATGTGAGTAATTGGTTATTTTATTTGTTATTTAAGTTATTTAGAAACATGGCTTGTATTACAAAATACGTTCCTTAATATTCGTCCGTTCCAATCCCTATTGAATTGGAATCCACTACTGTTATGCGTTAAACACACTGCGTTCGTTTTAATGGTGTTAATATGTAAGTTTTCTACATTTGTGGCTTTGTTGAGTAAAAGCTTTACCGAAAATAATACAACATGAACATAATATTATTTTATATATATATTTTTAATAAGTATTTTTTAGAGAATAGCTCGTACAATGACACACGGTATATTTTTAACTCAATTAAGTTGTTAAGTTAAAAAATAAAAAGAAACGATGAAGAAATTAACTTTAAGTGGTTAATTATCATATTTGTGGACTAAAAGAGCTGCAATGTGAAAAAAATCTACACAGGTTATTTTTACATTTTTTATTCTTTTTTATATAAACGTTACATTATACATTCGATTGAATTAATAATTTCTCGATATTAAAATTTTAGATGTCCGTACCGGGAGTAGGCAAAGATATTGCGCATAAGGCGGCGGAACTCAACTCCATGTCTTGCCGGAGTAAGGTAATAAAAGATTTCATGTCCCAGAGTGGAAATCGAACGCACAGCCATCGAATTTACAATCATGTTAGACGTTGCCACTCTGCGATAATACACGCTTTTATTTAATTCTCTTCGGACTTGAAAACTTATTGCTAAGATTGACACTTTAACTTAATATGCATTTATTATTCATACATACAAGACCAACAATTATGTTAACGTGCTATAATAATATTGTATATAAGAATTTAATGTTTCAAAATGATATTAAAACTAACGAGGTATAAAGAAGCTTTAACATAAATGTCAAATATGTCACATTAAGGACTCAAAATTGGATATATCGACACTATATACGCTTCCTATGAAATGTAATATACCTATTACAAATGTTCTCATTTATGTAAATAGCTTTATTAAATACAGTTCATTCACAATTTATTTACAGCGCTCGGTGTAAGAAGAGTCTTAATCTTAAATTAGTTTCAATGTTTAAATTATGCGGGTTTGACCATCGTTCGGTGAATATTCATACGTGTGTATTAAGATATTGATCTGGAACCGACTGAGACACTTTTCAAGTATCGGTGTTATTTGATAGCCCTCGAATCGCTTTTTACTCAACCTAATTGCGATTTATGTATTCTTATTCTTATTTTGGTGTTCGAAGTTTGTGTGCATAATATATATTTTTAGTTTACATTATTTACTAAATAGAATTTAAAAATTATTTGTTTTAAGTTAAGATATTTAAGTTACAGAACTAAAATTAGTTACTCCATGCTTAGGCAAGATTTACTCGATTTCCTTCGGTGTCTTTTGGTGGGTATCGTCGTAATTAGCGGCGATTAGTCGCGGTACAGTTCGGACGCGCACGGCCGCGCTTCCCATAGCGTATAGACACCTGCCGTTCAATACTATATTGTAATACACAAGTACAGTTAATAAAGTAATAGTACATTTTATTATTTTTTCTCTATTTATATTACTCCGTAAATATTTTTAAATTCAAACTATTTGTATATCTATAAAAAAAATCATTATTTCATTGAAAAAGTATTTGTAGTACCTAGCAGTGCATAAATATTCAAATTTCATGAACGCAACATTCTCCGCACGCTGCGTTAACGCCGCTAGTCCAGACTTCGCCGGCGTCTCGAATCATGACTCATCAACCTTGTCAACATGTCAATGCCTCGTTTAAATAAATACGCAACTATTTCAAACTATGTTTATTTATAGAATCAATGTGTGAAGTAGGTGAGAACTTCAATAGAAATCTCTCCTTTATTATAGAGTGGAATATCTCGAAACTGCTCAAGGAGAGTCTTCATAGCGGCCGCATTCAGCGCGTACCCTATAATGGACAACATTTCGATAAGTAATCGCATGAAGTTAGAAGAGAACCGAACATGCCACTACACCGAACGACTAATATTCCTACAGTAACATTCTTATGCAAATGGGCAAGATTGGATCCGAACAAAAAGAACGATTAATCGAAGTCAAAAGTAAATCGAGCGTGCGGGGCGGGACTCTCGGTTCGCGCGTTGCCTCTTTAATTGCTCTTTGATAACAGGTAATTGTTGTATAAATGCGTCCATTAGAGGAGTTTCTTTCATTTATTTCGGTTGGCGTGTTTGAATGCGGACCGCGTTCAGAATTAAAGCGATATTTGTGCTCCGGCCGTCCATCTCGTTGCTTCGGTAGGCAAATGAAATAAAATGCTATTTCAATAAATTTTTCGGCGTTGATTTCTGCCAGAATTCGGGAGAAAGTGGGGAACGGAGTGTCTTAACACTAGGTTCCCTCTGCATACCCTGCTGTGTGTGCGGGATACAGCGTGAAGCTGATTTATTTATTTATTTAATAAATTTTTCCGCCGGCTTCTTCGCGTCGGTCCAGTATCTCCGCTCTACTTGTTATGCGAGCGTGGGCTCAAATTTAATCTTAAACAAACGTTGTCGTATTGTTGTTTGATGGCTTTACGATATGATGACTCCTATGCCGTGAGCATATTGATGTGGTGTGCACCCCAGATCTATGCTATCTGCTTTGTGTTTTCATAATATGTTTGCTTTATAGATAAGCTTTTACGGTTAAATGATTGATTCACATTTATTTTCAATCATTAGTACATTTGAAAATAAACCAAAAATGTTGAAATATATCAATAAAAAGAGTAATTTAATAATGCCTGAAAATAAATGCTTAATATTTAACATAATTATTTAAAACGATTTTTGTTTTGAGTCCGGTCGTTTTTTTGTTTTTAAGCCAGTTGTTGCGCAGGCACAAGCATGCGACTGTAAACGCGATAGATTGTAGGTTGGAATACCATTCAAGGAAATGAAAAAAAAACATTTCCATGCTCTGGTAACGAGGCAAGGTGCCACGATTCTAGAATTACGCGATATTGGGGAACAGAGGTTTCTTAACATTAGGTCTCCAGGTTTCCTCAGCCTACTGTGAAATGTGCGGGATACAGTGTGAAACAAAAATATTGTTTTAAAGCATCCGTTTGCAATTTGTGTTTAATAAAGATATTTTATATTAATGGTTCTCAGATTAAGAACTAAAATTGAATTTCATTATTTTTGATGATCGTTTTTTGTACTTTATTCGAACTGTGGGCGTTTTTAATTGCTGTAGTGATTATTGATTTATGATTTTCTTAATTAAAGGACTTCAAATAAATTTCACGATTTTAATATCTATACGCGACGATTATAAAACAATAACTATATTTTTATTTTAATATTAAAGAATGATTTTAAATGTTCCAATGGATTCGTAGTCTTGTTGTCTTATTATATAAATAATGGCTGCTATCTTAAAACCTGTTTACCTAGCAGTAATCAGTCGAGCGTATCTTTATTCGCACAGGCAGCGACTATGCAGTAGACAGTAGGAGAGGTAGTAGTCACCCGCTAACAAGCGATGCTAAGCTGCTCAGACGGATCAAATGGAATTGATATTTGATTGACTGTGCACTAAGCGTAAAGTTATTGGTAAAGTAGCTATCAAATATTGAATTTAATCTTTTATAATTATCTAACCTTTCATTATACTATGCTTTTAACCGACTTTTTTTTTGTAGTTATAACTTGTTTTTTGTTGGAAATATTTTTGCATACTAACAGCTGATATTGACATATAATAAGGATATTCGAGTATGGCACACTGTCCGTGTATTGGATTTACGATCTAACTTCTTTATGCTCAACACCTGTTGGGTTTTTATGACAAATCTGCTTTGAGAAGCATCGGGTGCACGGCGCATGCCACCATACGCGATAAAGATAACGAGACTAATAGCTACTTGTAGAGCGCACATGCTCACACTTTTTGCGGTATAACTTGAGAGTGGAGCATGCACCGTGCCAGCCTTATGTCGAACATGAGGTACGTATATCCATCCAGCCGCAGCGCCGAGGTTACCTCGTCGCTCGTCCTTGCCAAGTTTTGAACTCGATAGAGTTTCGCGGAACAGGTATACTGAAACTTCAGTATCACATATGCATATGTCAGCTCTCGACACTAATTGTGCGAGTGGCACGGGGGAAATTCATGCATTTACATTAAATTTCATCGAAATTGGATCCGGGCGGAATAGTTTATGTGGAGGCGTACTGTGTCACGTGCGCACCAGATATTTACGATTTTCAATCACGTTTGTAATGGATAGTGAGTCGGCGTGCGTACATATGTGCCGTTAAACGTTAAATATTACGTAATGAAAACGTTTACGGTTTAGGATTTAGGTCGAATATATGTCAACAATATGGTGAAATATAGCTCTATGTTCATGTTACATAGTTGTTGTGTTTTTTCGTTTTTATTTGTTTCTATTGTTGGTTTTAATATAATTTGTCGATAAAAACACTACTTTTGAATATATAAAATAGAATTATATTATATTTTCCTTTTAATAATTCGTCGTTGTTTCATTATTGTTTTAAGTCTTAAAATGCTTGCTTCGTTTGAAAACAATGGTTTTGGTTAAATGAACTCTCGCTACATTAATTACTGTTTTTATGCTACTTTTACAGGCGTACCTTTATCGGCTCGTGTGATTAGCTGTTCAAGCCTATTACTTCTAAATTAGTTTTGTGACTCAATCTTACTTTATTGTGGTTTGCTAACGTGACGGTGGAACTTACCTACTTTAAGAATTGTTACAAAATTAGATTGTTATTCTTCGTTATTCTTCATATTAGTAAAATATGTTAAGATCAAAATTATTTTTTATATTACTTTATATGTTATATTTTAATACCTTATTATTTACTTTTATCTCTATCGTAGCTATGGTTTACACTAATATAATATATTCAACTTATTTAAAAATGTATAAAAATTTTAATGAGGCCGGTCGTGGCGCAGCGGCACGAGGTGTGACTGTAAAACCGACTGGTTGTGGGTTCGATCCCCACTCGAGGAGATGAAATATTTACTTAAATTTATATTTCCATTTCTTCGCTCTGGTGTCGAGGTTAAGCGCGGCATTGAGTCCTGCCACTCAACACGCAATGCCTCCAGAATTCGGCAGAAAGTGGGGAACGGAGTGTCTTAACACTAGGTTCCCTCTGCCTACCCTGCTGTATGCGGGATACAGCGTGAAGCTGATAAAAATGTTAACGTAGAAGGACTCGAACCCGCGCCTCCTGGAAACCGACAAGGCGCTCTGGCCACTAAGCCATACGTTCTCATCAAGTTACGTCGAAGTTTTTATACGCTTGTTACAACTTATTTATGTTGTTAGCATCTCTGTTAGTTTTCTAAATAAGTCTTTTTCTTCCCTAAGTGTGGACTAACACTTTAAAAATGTAAAGAATAGAACATATTCTACTATTGCCATTGCTATACACTTCATGTTTTGTGTAGAATATACACGCAGTCGTCATTTAAATATGGTATACGACTTATATCGCGTTGTGAAATGTTGAGATTGTTCTCTCACCGCTAGCGGATTCCGTGCGGCAACGAGGCCGACCGCTCTAATTCGTCGATCCCGCTATGGGTCTAGCTAGATAAGGCAATAAATTGGCACAGGGGATAGATCGCGGCGCTCGCGCACAAATCAAGCCACGTCAAATCCATGGTTGGTGGCCACAACTGCAGGCGATAATATGGCCACCCGCTGATTATCGTTCCACCGCGATCAAGTAAGGATTGCGAGATAATGCAAATATATTGGCCCTAGCTTCCACATGTATTTACAAAATTAAAACGAAACTTATTAATAATACAACTTGAGAAATTTCCTAAAATAATTAAAACAAATTATTTCAATAATTTTTTTTCTACAAATATTTGTTACAATGTATAAGATATTTACAATTGCGGCACATAAAACTGAGATACAAATAGTTTTAACGCGATAAGTTGTCCCACTTTCCATCCAAGACGAAGAGATCGTATATCTCCTGAATGCATACATCATGCTATGTTTTGTTTTAGCCATTCTACATCTTAGTATGTTATCAAATTCGTGCTTGTACTACGAACTTACCAAAAGTTGTCCAAAGAAACCTTGTTATTAAAATATATTATGTTTTTAGACACTGAAATTGTAAATAAAAATATATTTTACATTTGTTACTTACATCTCCATATAAATATTTCAAAAAATAACCAAAATATGCAAAACCGATTTACTGTAACGGACCTAATAATCGATATCGTCGACCTGTCCGTCGTCGAATCAGGTGCTTGTGGGAAAAAAGTATGAATGAATGTGAGTTTTTGTTGTGTTGTCACTTGGTTTCCGGCTGTATCTGGTCGCACGGCAGAAGCGCGTGGAGAATCGGCGTACGCGTCGGAGCGTTGCCGCGCGCACTCGGCCGCCCGGCGTCACGGACCACCGCCCTGATCATTAGAAGCGACGAAACCGATCGTCGCGGCGGACACTGCGGTGGACATAACCGAATTTAACTGAATGTTTTATTGTACCGCCGAACAGTAGTTGCGGCACGCTGCGCGCCGCTTTGAATCTCTAAGTGATGGTTCGTCTTTAAATGGTATGGTATTAAGATTTTAAAATTTTTATTATGCTTGAGTCTTCTGTTTATACGGGAAATTATTTCTCACCTCTTAAAGGACATCTATTTAAAAGGATTTTTTTTCTAGACAGCTTTCACCAAAAAGAAAGGAAAGCACAAACGCAAAGAAAAATAGTCTAATGGGATATTACGAAACTCTTCACGTAGAGTGCTCATCACCGAGCGTCGCTGGGGAGCTGAAAAAATAGTAAGGCAACGCAACAGGTAGACGTCCAATTAGAAAGGGTCGCATTCGAGTGGCGACGCGCCGCGCGACACTGACTTTGACGTTCTCACAAAAACTGCAACTCGTTTCGCTTGCCGCCACAACACTAGGGGTTTTTGCGTATCAAACAACTGCGACCGCTTTGTAGAATGTTTTCGACAAAATCAAACGCAAGTCTCGTTTCTTAACCTACTTCATATTTTTGATATATGTACTTGTTAAAATATGTTCTGTTCGTTAAGTTACTTACTAATGATTTTTCTGTATTTACAATAAATTTATGTATTATTGAAATTATTATATTTGTATATAAAGTTGATAAAATAGTTTCTTATTCCATTATGTAATTTTCACTTATAATTTGTCATATTATTATTCTTGTAAAAATAAATAAAAGCTTTTGATCTTATTATTTTAGGCTAATCTAAACTGATAGTTACATGCCTCGTTAGAGTGAGTCAAATTGTCAAATAAAATTTCTATCACAGTTTACACAGTTCAGTAAGTATAGTAATGAAGGATATAGCTATTAATTTAATTACAATGACATTGAAATGAATTTTGTATATTATTATTATTTAATGTAGGGAGAGGTGCCATAAAAGGGACACGTATTGAAAGGGACATTATAAAATACAGCTATAATAAAAAACGAATTGAATACACACATTTTTTATTGTATGGCAACCCTGACGAACATCAAATTGCGATTAACTTCAGACTCCTGTCACTTTGCCATAGAAAACTATTTTTTTCTTATTTTTACGAATCGTTTTGTTAAATTGTATGAATTGATTATATATTTTAACAAAACGTCAGTACTTTTTATATAGGTACAAGTATAAATTTTATATATTTTTTATATATATATATATTTTAATTTGTGTATAATATTTATGAAATGGATACAACTGACGGTTATGAACGAGACGGCTTCAAAAAGACTTCTTAGTCAATATCCTGTTAATTATGTTAAAATAGTGTCTAATCCAAATTTTGGGAAGACTTGATTTTGAAGAATTTCATTATTAATTATTTTTATAATAATATCTAAACCAAACGTCAAGAAGATTGTTAACTATGAAGATTCGTACTTATTATTCAGTTAACTACGTTAAAAATAGTATCTACATCAAAGTTCAAAAACACACACACAGACAGACGGACAGACAAAGATTTGAATAATCAGATTTTTTTATTTGAATTGAAAATATATATTTGATTTGAATTATCCAGTTGATTATTTTATTTATCGTAGCTAAAATAATGATGTTGTTGGTATGGTGTCTTTGATTATAGCCTTCCCAGTGTGCCAATAATGTTTTTTGTTACTGTCTTATTATATGAAGGTTATATTTTTTGTAACTATTATTTTAGAAAAATACAATTATAACTAAGTAAGTAATAACTCTTATTAAGGCATTGATCTCTATTTCAATTAGATTGTGTTTATTTACTTGTTATTGTCCTTATGACAATATTGTATATATTAAATTAAATCAGTTTCGTTTACGCTTTATCCCGCACCTAACACTGGGTTTCCTCTGCCTCCGAGTGTCTGAAGATCTCGGCTCCTATCTACCCATCTACATGTAGGATATAGCGTGAAGCTGACAAAAAAATGTACATTGAACATGTAAGGGTATCCAATGCTTAAGTAGGTATGTATGGTGCCAATACATACATAAAGATATATTTTATACGTAGTGCAAAAAGAGTTAACTTGAAGGTTGTTATTATTCACAAAGATTGTAATTTTATAATATACGTTGACTTTGAAGTCCAGTTAACTCAACGGATGAGCGTGTGATGAAGTTTTAATGACATAATCCAGATACCGCTGACTTGATTAACCTGGCTTCTGCAGCTTAGATAGGCATTTATCTTGTCGATGTGAAGATTTTATATTAGAACTTTATCGACATATTAATTGGAAACTATATACTATTTGTTTTGACAAATTTTCGCTCCACGTTGTAATTTCAACCTATTCTTAAAAATTTTATGAAACGTGTTAAGAAGGACAAGATTTAACTAAACGTTTTTTCTATTAGTAGTAAAATAATATTGGCCTATATAAATAAAACACTCGTTACGCATACTATGACAGCGCAAAGTTTTAATGTACCGTTCATTATTTTATGTGTTGCAATTATTGAGTCATGCGCATATATTTTTTATAAGTCATTAAATATTCGACGTTTTTATTTCCTTTCTGCTACACAGTGGACTAGTAATATGCACGTCTCGACTTCCTTTGGTTCGATTATTTATTAATTTTTATAGAGTTGTCAAATGGAATTCTTGTATCCGTCTAAAAATGTCGATGTGGGTAGGAAAGTGGCATTTGATATAAACTGCCACTTAAAGTGACCGCCGTCTTTCCCTTCTTCAGAAGTCGTAAAAATAATACGAGTCAAATTAAAAGAGCGGAGCATGTTTATATCGTCTATATTTTTAACATTTTATACTCTAACTGCCATAATTATTGTAAGTTACATCCCATGCAAAGGAAACTATGTTCTCAAATTTGCATTTTTCATCAATAAAAGCGAGTTAAAGTATGCGATTTTCTCAAGCAACGAGAGCAATACTCGTGGATGTAAAGTAAAATAAGTAATATGAGAATGTAAATCGTGATCTTAACAAACAAATGCATTTATTTTGCCATTGGCTAGTTTTTAAATATGTTAATTTAGGTATGTCATGCCATAGTTTAAAACTACAGCTTTATAGGACTTTTAAAAACATAAAAAGATAATGTTGTATATAATTTATATTCATCTATCCTTTAATGTTCTAGACAAGACTTCTCCCAATCTGTAACTCGTGTTTAATAAACGTTTAATTACTGCATGCTTAAATGTTACTTATGTTTGACGAAGCAGTGATGATTGAGAGAAATACCCGTGAACTCGGGGTCGCACGCGTTATATTAGTGATGTATGTATGTGACTGAATATACAGATACTCTTAGTATTCATATGTAAACGCTTATTAGAATGTAATATTTTATTTCTTAATATTGTCTTAATAATATCTATTATTAATTTAATTAAGTTAATATATAAAAATAGTAAAGATTCTAATATTTAAATAATTTTACATATTAATAATAAGTAAGAATATAAATCAGTAGGATTTATATTGTTATTAATTTACCGTATGAAGCAATTAACGGTAATTTGTTGTGCACTTCCGCCGTGTCCCTGTATTAAGGTGGTCAGTGTTAATTACTTGTAGTCGATGATTAAATTCAATATTATATACCTGCGAAGATGTCGGTGTGTATTATAAAATATTTTTGCCTCAATCCGCACATGGCACATAGCAGATTAGGCAGAGGTAACCAGCATACCTTAATCATATAATGAATCTCATAATTTTTGGACAAAATTTATAATTTATTAATAAAGTATAGGTTACATAAATTTTTATATTAGGTCTGCTCCACTAGCAAAAATGAAAGAGTATCTTCTTGAGATGAACTTTATTAACAAGATGCGTTGCTTATCGTTATTTGTAAGCAGAGGCGATGAAACCGAAGGCAACGCACAATAAATCAACGCTACGACTGTATTTCTTTCGTAATCAGCTCATATCGGTGCTCGCGGTTGTGGCCGGCTAATTATTGTCGACTTTTACGATCGGCCGTAACGAGTTTTCACTTGGAGCCAATCACGATTTTACGGCGTTGTTGTAGATTTTTTAATTATATTCTTACTAAAATAATCCATGATTCATCAAATTATCAAGACGTATATGATAGTTGATAACATTTGTTGTCGTAAAAATAATTACGCCAAAAGCATCAACCATAATGATATTGGAGATGACCTTATCATATGTACCTATTAGTTATAACCGAATCGAGATTCTCACAATTGGAAACATTAAATAATCTTGGTTTTAAATTGTGCCATTTGCATAATAGAAACTTAAAGATAAAACTCATCAGCCGTTCACCATTTTAACCGGCCTTATTTATGATCCTATCTCTAAAGAATTCTAGCTACTCTTGTTCCACGTCGGCGTCTGTATGTTTTATGTGGAGAAATCTAAATTTCTTATCTACGATATTAACATATTGATTATGCGTTCCATATTGATGTGCGATAGACAAGGCATAAATATGTACTGCGTGTAAATAAAATATTGGGTAACCACAGCCAATATGATACATAGAAGTCAAGTTATATGATTCATATATCGAAAAATATTTTATTATAATAGATATATTTTCTTGTTTACTATCAATATAAAAGTAAATTAAATATAAGTAAATTAAAAAGATGCTCTCTGGAAACGTAAACTACGGGCCCAATAGAAAACAATTTAGAAAGCTTTACAGTTAATTGGCCAGCAGCAGAGACTCCGTGTCCCATCAGGGTGATCGAGTTATCTCGTTATCTGAACACGTAGATGTTAGATTTAGATATCGGCGTGGTCTGCTTCAATGTCGAGGTGTCCGAATATTAGGAACGTAAGCAATTTGTCTTGTTTGATGTACGTTTTGTTAACGGTATCATGTTCACTCATACGTACACGGTGACCGGGAGTGGTACATTCATCATTGCCCTGTCCGGCGGTCCTTGTGTCAGCGTACACTTTAGTAGCGTTATTGATAACATCACAACGTATATTGTTTGTATATGTAATGCTTAATATTTGTATATAAGTTGGTACTTTCTCTTACTCGGAGTTGTACTGCAATGCATTTTGTGTAATGTACAAAATAGTATCGCATTTTTTTTACATTTTTGTCTCTCGATGTCTACTGCAAGGAAAGTAGAGAATGTCTCTATTTTAGACTTCTTGTATAATCAGCTAAAGCATATTTATATCTACACTAAAACCGGTCAAATGCGAGTTTGACTTGCGCTTGCAAAGTTCGTACACTGTTTTTGAAATCCACAGCCAACGAAATCATTTTTTTACAGTACACCGAGATACCTTATTAGTTATATTAATAATTTAGATATAAGTTGAATTATTTCACATTTGTCAAGATTGTATAGCAATGTATTTTGTATGTAGGTTACGACTTTCCTTCATTTTATTTTGTATTCTTTATTAAAATCGAGACAGCATGCTGGTCCGCTTATCAAATCGCATCATATTCAATGAGAAAGTCAGTAAAAATCGTGTTTCTTACAAGACAAGGCACCCGTACACACTGATCATGTTACGAAGCTAGTCCCTTGTGACTATTTCCAATTCAGTAATCTGAAATAGGAGAAGATTGAATACAATAACCGGCAGTTCTTATTAATGTCACAAGAAAAGCTTTCTTTTTAAATACTTTTAAGAGTTTTATATTATGAAACCTACAAAAATGGTAAGTATTTTCAATAGAAAGTTGAAAAAAAAAGCTGGGTAGGCAGAGGGAACCTAGTGGTAAGACACTCCGTTCCCCACTTTCTGCCGAATTCTGGAGGCATTGCGTGTTGAGTGGCAGAACTCAACGCCGCAATTTGCCTCGACACCAGAGCGAAGAAATGTAAATATAAATTTAAGTAAATATTTCATCTCCTCGAATGGGGATCGAACCCACGACCAGTTGGTTTTACAGTCACACTTTGTGCCCATGCGCCTCGAATTATTATGTATTTCAAACTGTAATACTGGTAATAGTTACTGCTATGATTAATGCAATACTACAACTCAAACTGTTTTTCCTTTCCGATAGGATATTGAAAAACTAAAAGGCAATCTTGTCCATATGGCGAGTTACCAAAACTTTTCGCTTAATATTTTTCATAACTACCAATATTAGTTTTTGTTCTATTCGTTGTAACAAACACGCCAGTAGTTTTTTCCCTCTTATTATACCATATGAAGTTAGCGCGGCGTTTATTTTTGCAGATTGCAAATACCGTGCGGACTAAATTAAGTTATTTTAATCTTTTAATTTTAACGTTCCTAATAAAAGTAATAATGAATCTACAGAGATGCATTTATCTCAATTAGTTTCGAATAAGTAATTTATTTATGAAGAGCATATATAATATAAGAGCATCCTTTTTATTTATTGATCAATTTGCCGAGTGTATTCATATGTTTCGTGTAAAAAACGACCTGCAAACCTCATCAGCGCGAGGTAACTTTTTGACAATTTATGAAGCAATCAACGTTTCTTTTCGTGTTTATTTTGGGGAATTATTTATTTTATCTCGATAATGTTGCTGGAAATTGTTTCGAAGGTTGCTTAATATTCATTGATCCCATCTCACGATATGTTTACGCCGCGCTGCGTGGGCGCCAAAGTAGTGTGCTCAAATTAAAAGATATTTGATATTGGTCGTCCACTGAACTGTGTCGCTTTCCGGTATATTTGGTGCTATTATGTTTGTAATAATGTTTTTATTACTTTTGCATATTGCATGTGGAAAGTATTAAAAATATTTCTTTATTAATATAAAAGAGTAGGAAATATGTAGTCTACTAGAAAATGAATCATAGCTTAGAATATACAACGTTTTGTTATATATTGCACTGTTATATACACAAATTTTGAACTGTATTGATGATCATTCTACATATCATTTAGTGGACGCTGTACCTCTGGACCTCGTTTGGTAACCGGTCTGTACGCCCTGGGGCTTCATGAGGTGTGAATATGGAGTCCGGCACTTGTATCGTTTCATATACTGGGCTAATATTAATTAGTAATAAAGAAATGTTTAAGTGCCCATTACAAAATAATATATATCTTTGTATCGTTATTTAGTACATTTATAAATTAACACATGTTCTTCTACACACAATGTTCTGTCTCGGTTCAATCCTGCTCATGGAATATTTTTATTTAATTTAAAAATCAACTTCACGCTGTATCCCGCACACAGCAGGGTAGGCAGAGGGAACCTAGTGTTAAGACAATCAGTTCCCCACTTTCTGCCGAATTCTGGAGGCATTGCGTGTTGAGTGGCAGTACTCAACGCAGCCAAGAAATGGAAATATAAATTTAAGTAAATATTTCCTCTCCTCGAGTAGGGATCGAACGCACAACCAGTCGGTTTTACAGTCATACTTTGTGCCCCTGCACCACGACTGGCCTCACTACACACGCACTTATTACACACTTATTTAAATTAACCGCACTAGATCTTTATCGTTCATGATTTTTTCAGTTTTACCTTAAACACTCAAAATTTTGTGAATTATCTTTTCTAAGCTAAATTTTTTCGAAATGGTAAAGACAACCTAAGTATTTCTATATAATCAAATAATAAGTATTATCAAAATAGCATATTATATTTTAAATCTACTGTTATTTTTGATAATCAAATGACAGATTTAGATATGTAAGCCCACACCGTGAAATCTTAAATTCATGAGCTGATTATCAAATAAAATGAAAGCTTGCTCTGTTATTCGATAAAAAATAACATCCGCGTTATTATTCTAATTTCTGTGTGTGATTCTAAAAATCATTTGTAAGAAAATATTTGACGTTGACAAGTAAATTATTTTTTTTTGAGTGAGGTACATAGAAAATTGGTAATTTCGTTTTTTCGATCGACTGTATCTCGTATATGTATGTATGTATGTAGGTAGGTAGGAAGGCAATCCACCGAATTCTCGGAGCATTGCGGACTCGGAGTATTGAACATTTCCCTCAAATGGAAATCGAACCCACAACCCTCGCATTTACGTTACGTTAACGTCACGCCTGTGCCCCTGCGTCACGACTGCTTCATTTTCTCAGACTTATTTTAGTTATTATTTTATAATAAAAAAATAAGATTATTATACCAAGTTGGTAACTCCCGTTTATATTAAATTGGCTGATTCAGGTTATTACAAATTATAAAAGCAATTATCTAAAATACTGTTCCACCCATAACCACTAAACTATGTTTGTAGATAGTTGTATCATATAAACCAGAAGTAGTGAATATTTTATATATGTAGTTTTTATAAATTATTACAACACAACATAAGGCGTAAAAGTATCGCAAGATGTAGAAGAACTAATTAAAAGTTTGCTCCTGTACCAATAATTCGTTTGACTGTCAGAGTTTTGCGTCGTTAATTTTAATTAAAGAAACGTGGGCCTGAGTTTGTAATGATATTAAAGCATTGAAATTGGTGATCCGCTAAACTTAGAAATTCTACTCGCGGATGACCGTCCATTCGTTTTAATTAACCCTTCTGCGGGTCTCATCCGCCCTGCTATTAGAAAAGTTTGCTTTTTTCTGCAAAGCGACCGCGATAAATCAATTATGAGTGGACTTGAGGTAACGCTTCGTATTATTCTCTTGCAGGTTGATTTAATTTGTATGGAAATAGTGATACAATTTTGATACTACACTTTAGGTAGCTTATATATATTTTTTTTTATTTAATTTTTTACTCAAAATGTCATTCTTTATAAAATATATTCTACTAAATATAAAACGATTAAACTGATGCTCTATACAATTCATTTCTATTATAGCGTTCAACTCGCTGTTAAGCTCGCATAGATCAGAAAAATAATCTAGCTGTCAAACGAATAAAGGATAAAGTTTTTGTTTATGGCCAGTGTAACGTAATTTAACGGATGATGCTACTTTTTCCCAGTCATCCTTTTGTTACTTTACGCTGTTCCTAATTCCATTCGCGTTCTTCCCCTGTCCGTGTATTAATCTCTGTGGCTCTTTGATTAAGACTCACCGTGATGTATTTACTTCGCTGACGTAATGGCAAGACATATGTCAAGTGTCTGCTTTATTGGCTGGCGGATTGGTATAATGACGCCAATATCGAAACTAATAACGTATTATGTGAAACTTTTGTTTACTTATTTGGCTTTCAATATTTCTTATAGTTTCTTTTTACTCTTTTGTGTTAGTATACTTGCGACTACCTCGATAGACGACGACAACCTAGACATGAATGTGCCTGTTGTTTATTCTGGAACTATTAATAGAGGTTTCAAGTGAGAAACATGTAACCTTCTGAATTATTTTATGTTATGTAATATTCGAAATACGTATTCGTACTTTATACCTCTCGATCGTTTGGTTATACTTTTGCGATCTATAATTACTTAGTGTACCTATTATTTGAGTAATATACATGGAATTATAAATTAAAATTATATAACTAATTCAAAGTTATTTACGTTTAAAAACCGATACTTAACTTTATAATTATTTTATGTTCTTTATGCAGTTACATCATCTACAACATAGATGCTCTTGATTAAATGAGATAAAATGTGTTTCGCTGTAATTTACGACCAATAAAGATTCTAAATTAGAATAAATACATTAGGTCTTAACGAACATACCAATTAACCGTGTCTAAACGTTTAAATAAACTATGCAAATTATGTAACACGTGAACTTCCTTGACCTTTAAAAACATTAACACGCTCAGCTTGTTAAGAATATAGTAATAAAATATTTTAACTTTGAATTGTTTCTAGTTTGTATATATTTTTAAAATTATGGGGTATTTTTTTATGCGCATTTGCGAGGTAAACAATCTAGTGTTAAGACCCACCGTTTGTTTCTCATTTGTGTGTCCTGTAATTTTGTATAGAAATGTAAGTTTGTATATTTGTATTCATCTAATACAGAAAAAAATATCATTAACAAATTCTAAAAATAGTGGTACACCACAAAAGTTTTAGTAACCGATACTAATGGACAATCAACATAAAATAAATTCGACGAAGTCGTACCCTAAAGACTTCGTTTTAGGCGTGGCAAATATTTATTTTAAAGTATCTATGCAAGGTTAAATTGAAATTATATATATATTTAATATACATTTTAATTATTGTTTCATAATTAAAATGTATATACATATATCAGGTATTGAATTTAATTTTTTAACGATATTCACTTTATAGTTACATATATATGTATCTGTATATATTTTAATATTTCGTAGATAAAAGAAATTATATTTTTATAAAATATTTTGTATAGTAAATTTGGTATAGAATATGTGACATTTTGCTGAACTTAGAATTGTATAGTTTCTGATCTCTAATAGCAGCCGGTAGACGCCCTCATTATATTGAATGAATTGCCAAAGCGCGTAATAACAACAACTGGTTACATACAAAATTATACAGCAATAGATGTCATTGTATTAAATAATTCACTCGCTCATTATATCGTAAATACTATGAATGTTTCGATACACGTACCTACATCCATTTATAAAATAATGATGTAAATGTTTAAAGGTGTATGTGTTCAATATTTGAATTGAAATTAATGGCACGTAAGTAGAAATATTTAAGGACTTAGAAGACTATAAATTAATATATATTTTAAATACCACAGAAAATCGTGTTAAAATATAAGAATGAACCTCAAATATCGTGGAATAATTTCCATAAATGAAAGTGCCTATTACTTAATATCAAAGAATCGAAACTTTTATTATACCTATGCTCGAACTTTGCTACTGTTTTCCGGTCTTGTTAATAATATATGCTAATTAATTCATAGATTTATCGATTTCGTCTATTATTTTAATTAATTTTTTATACATTCGAATCAAAAAATATATATTCTTGTTAATTTTTGGAACAGAGTGTCTGATTTTAATTTTATTAAGTTTACATTAAATTTAAAATACAACCAGTAATGATATTTCAACCTGAGAAAGTTATTTAACAATTTTTTTTTACTCCAAGTGATTATTATCTGACCTTTGCAACCCGTCGAGAACGTACTAGTAACACATTACCTACGTTAGTTTAAACCAAAAGATATTTATAAGATAACTAGATACAACAACATGAACTTTATTATGAGGCTTATATATTATAAACGTAACATATTTATTAAGGTTAAAAGGAATAAATTAACAAAGCAAAAGTTAACGAAATAAAAATTAGTTCCGAAACTTGTTGTTCCAGCATTTTTGTATTCGAGCATTTTAGAAACTGAATAAAAACCTAATGTATAATTTGAAGCTTAATTTGTGTTGTTAGCTAGTCACGAATGTATTTTTTATCTGCAAAGAACTGACGATACTCATTAAAACTAGGTGCCTAAAACGGAGACATTAGTTTTAATAGTATTGATAAGATTTCTTCTAAGAACCGGTTCCGTAGAAACGCTCATCTATTACTACTACTGGTTACGTGATTTGTAATGTAATTGTCTTTTCAGACGAGATATTTACATTGATATCCACTTAAGATAAGTGTTTTATTAATTAGAAATCCATAAATTCGTGTAAAGAATTCTGATGAGGATATGCTATGCATTTTTATATGAGAAATCTGAAGTATAAAAGTAACACTTTGAAATGCTAAGATAGGGAGATTAAATTCGTTATAGGTGTTAGTGTTAGTATTTCGTGGATCACTGAAACAGATAAATATAACGAGTATGGACGTACCAAACGTAAAAAATATATTTCATTCTAAATCATAAATATTGGTTTGTAAATACGTAGATAAAATTGAATTTTACGTCCGTTATGTTACAATCGACGCTCGCGATATACCAAAGTACTTTATTGTTGCAGTATACGTGAGTTAAAAAAAATCTATCTAACGCATTTATATGGAGGCAGTATCACGGCGTGCACTGATCGTAAATGTCATCTGGGAATTTATATTCATTACGATTAGATAGCAGTCCACAATGGTCGCTCTATTGTTAACGTATGTACAAACTGATCGATGTACGATATTGCGTTTTTATAGTTGACATACAGTACCTCGTCTTTCAATTTTTTATTTACGGCTCGCGGACCAACAAAAACAGTAGAGTATGTGTTTTCTACTGTCCCATATTAATCTCTTATAAAACTTAATTTATATACCGCCCACTGCACGCTGGCTCTATAGCTTAGTAGTATAACATTACATTTGAGTGTTGTCGGTCCGTGGTATCGTCGCATCTAACGGATCTTACAATCAGACAACGTTTATATTGTTATTATCGTCTACTGTGTATTAATTTAGAAATTCATATTTGAATTCCAGATAAAATAGTATATGTCAATATCAAATGATAATGAGGTTTGTGGACAGATAAATTATTAAAGATCTAATTATTATTATATGTGAATCATAGAAAATTTATATTATACAATGCTTAAAAAAATGGAATCAGCGATCAACAAACAAAATGCGCGCTCGCGTTCTTGCAGCAATTTGCCATTCTACTCAGCACTTGTGATTTACGAGCTATTTTCAATTTTACGAGCACCTGACGCGCTCGTGTACATAGCATCATGATTCTTTGACATGAGTTTTCTGGCGCGCCTCACAAATAATAAACCCTTAGATGGCGGCCTCGATACATCTCCACTCGCACTCAACTATCGAGAATAATTCCTTTTAACAGCTGCTTTGAGTTACAGACTTCTAGTTAATTTTAAATCTATAGTAAAGTGTTAAAGTAAAGGATTGCACCTCGAGGGTATGACGCTCGTTAGCATTTCGAATGCGAGCTTCCCGGGATGTGTCTACTTACGTATGTATTATACTGAATGAGAAACAACTTTGAACATTTCCACTTACATTATCTATTCATATGCAATTTTTTTTTCAACTCTTTTTTATATTTATTTTTGTACATAAATGCGAGTGAAGTATTGTTATAAGGTATTAATTAATTTTATGTTGACAATAATATTAAAATCTAGGTGCACTATTCCGAATTCATATTTAGTTTATGTTAATAAATGTGGAACCGCACGCGGCGGTTACAACTGAGAGCACTTTGTCTAACACACGACGCTTCGCGGAAAGCTAGCTGCACTGCGGTCACGATGAATTATTGCGTACAGAACCGATGCACAATGGCCAATGCGAGTATTTAAATGCCCTATTAAATCTTACGGAGTGCGTAGGATTTTGTGGGATTCAATTACATTTTGTGCGCGATGAAAGGCATCAGAGTTTAACGTGTAAGCCGAGACGAGCCGCGAGCCGCGAGCCGCGGGAACACATCCCGACACCTCGCCCTCAATGAGCCCCGTCACAAAAGGTGAGATATAAGACCACTGCGCATTATACGCACGTCTCGCGCCGAGGGCAGATTGAATAAATGCTAAATTAAATAAGAGCAAATAAAATTGCTATTAATGAGCAAAAGCCGTCGCATAATTTGTGTGGAGTGACGGTCGACAAAGGAGCAGCTCCCTCGCATTCGTCGGCCGAGGCTGGGATTTGCTTTCAAAATATATTTTTGCTTTTAATTCAAATCTGTTGTCATATATATAGGCTTTAACAATTTAAGATATTTTAAACATATGTATATTGTATAACAAATATAAGTTTATGCATATGTTATAAATATTTAGGCATGTATTGTAATGTGCAAGGTACGTTTTTGCTATTTTCTACAATGTTGTATTGTAACTCTGCTATTTGTTTAAAACTAGTGTTTACAACTAGTGTTCTCTGTACATTTCGATATAATAATTTTAAAATATAATTCGTATAACTAAGCTTCCTAGTTCTAAATTATTCTTTATGTTTTATGGACGAGGTTCTGACATAGCGTTTATTAGCTGGTTTGCACTCGGGGTCAATATATTTAAGATAAGCTACCATTAAATGATCCGCGATTGCTATAAATATCTTTATATAGCTTAACATTTGTTAAGAAATAAGAGCTCATGTTACACTGTTCATAGAGCTAATAGGTACATGTGTATGTATGCAAGTACCAAAACAAGGCGACGTACTAAATCGCTTTTGCTGAGATATTATCTTCTTGTTAAATACTTCTATCCATTACAACATGTCGAGCACCTCAAAGTAACGGCATATAACAAAAATATTTGGGACAAATTATTTGTATAATATAAATTGTAAATAGTGTAGGTATATATTAAGATGATAATAAAATTTCGCATATATATATTTTTTCTTACATTAAATTGCTTTTAAAAGCTTGTTCATAATTAAGTTTTTTTAAATATATTATAAGTGTTAAATTTCTTCAAATAGGCAAAACCAATATTTAAACATGTAAATGTAAATTCATTCAATTAAGGCCAGTCGTGGCACCGGAGCACAAGCGTGTGACTGTAAACACGACTGGTTGTTGGTTCGATTCCTACTCAAGAAAATGAAATAGTTGATATTTCATATCTTCGCTCTGGTATCAGCATCCCGCAGAAAATGGGGAACAGTGTGTCTAACACTAGGCTCCGCCTGTCTACTACATGCAGTATACAGCTTAAAGTTGAAAAAAAAATATTGAAAATATATAGTTGGTACTTATTATAACTAAACATAAAAATATAAATTCATAAAGAGGCGGATACATATCAGTGCTATTATTTTTCTTATTAAGTTTACAATTTCTATCGATCTATCTTATTATAAAAGTTTTACATTTTTTTTTCTCAACGAAATTACAATGTTAGTGTTGTGTAAGAATATAACATGATAATATCGTACACGTTATTATAACGACTTTTCCGTCTGATCTGTATCTCCCAAAATACATACCAGCAAATAGCTTTGTCGAAATAATAATGCCCTGTTGATATAATTGAAATAAGAATGTGATAATCAAATTAATCTCATGCAGGCAACTTAATTAAGGTAGTCGTTTATAACAGTATATAATTTGCGTTGAAATTGTTTCGCGTTTAATGAAGATCGTTAGTGTGATGAGTCATCTATATAATGTTTAAACAAGAACGTTGTACTATACGTTTAAACCTATAATATAAAGTATTATTGCTAATATCGATCGAAGTATGGTCTATAACTATTCAAAGCAACTTTGATTATATTATTTTTTTGGTTAATGGATAGTTTAGCCTTTAGCAATTGTAAGTTAACAAATAAGGTTTATTATTTTAAAATGATTCTATTTAATGAACAAAAAATCTGGGCAAAATACCGGTGTAAGTATTTCACTGTAAAAATCAGTAAAAATCAGCAACTAATAACGTAGTACATTTCACATGTTTTTTTATAAGTAATTAAAAATACTTTTTTTTTATTAAAAAAAAATTCTCAATACGTCAAAATCAACAATTTTTTAATAATTAAAAAATAAATAAACAATGTTCTCATACAAACAATATACACGTACTAATTAATTAATCGTCGTATCTGAGAAGCCGCTACAAAAATTCCGGTACAACTGAGATTACCTACGTAAACTACCATAATCAGTACAAGTAAAGCAAATATTTATTCCGGTACATCAACGTGTGGTCTCAGGGTGCTGTTGATGTGGTCAAATATACGATAATCCTGTATTATTAGATAACTACTTGGAGATTGATAAGTTTATAGCTGCTTTGATTGTTAAAAAATAATATCAAAATAGTTTTTTTAAAAATTTATGTAATTATTTGAGTGTTTGATCATCATGTTTCATAACAAGATAATTGTGGTTGTTATCATTTTCATTGTTTTTATATATTGTTGTTTAGGGTTCCGTAACTCAAAAGGAAAAAACTGAACACTTATAGGATATTTTTTTGACCGTCTGTCCGTTTGCCAAGAACATTTATCTTGAGATCACGATTCGTCACAGATAAAATCAAGCTTCTAAGTCAACGCAATCAAAATATACGAATATTTCATCGTTTGCTGCATTTTATATGGAATTTACCGCGTAATCAAAACTTTTAAGTTATTTCCCGTGGACCTACAGTTATGATAATGGGCATAAAGTGATAACTTATAATATAAATAAAAATAAGTAAATAGGTAGATACGCATGCAAACTTAAGCTTACTTCGTTTGCCGCGTATTCAAAACCTATATATCCAATATATCCTGTAGACCTATAATTACGAAATTATGCGAAATTTATATTTATATTATAAAATATTAGATAAAACCTTAAAAAATATATATTTAGTACATTTCATACAAAATGAGTGCATACTTTCGCAAATTTAAATTTGTCAACCTTTATAAGTTGTATTTATAGGACAACAGGAAATACAACTTATAAAAGTTGAAATAGGCAGAATGTTATATATTTTGGTACACCAACAGTTCATCGGAAGATTAAAGCATTTATGAAACTCCAACTTAACTATGTGTGGTCTGAGCCTCTAGAATCAGTGTATAAGTGTTATTTGTTCGTCAAGTGTGATATTTGACCAAAAGTGCTACTTCCGTTTGATATGTTTTTTTTAAAAGCATGTAGCGATTACATGGTGATTCATTGACCAACTAGTGCTCAGTACTGTCCATAGCTGTTTTTTCAATCATCATCAAAAAAAATATTCCTTAAATACCTTTTATCAACTTTATAATACGAGTTACTTAAAACGCTATATTTCTTATGTCATAGTAGTAAAACATTATGTATTCATAGGTAACAATAGTTCTTAGCTATTGTTTGCATATCTTAATTGGAATTACAAAGATTAAATGATAAAAATCTATGGTATCTGTCGGCAACATTCTCACCCGAATATCTCTTCTAATTAAGTAGCTTTAGTTCCCAAGCTTGTTCTATTGAATTGCCTAGAATTAGTTTTAAAATAAATTGCTAAAATTGCAGCTTATTTAAAAATAGAAATATTTTTGAATCATATACATATGTTAAACTATTTCGTATTAATTATTTTTAACTTTATACATATTTATTTATTTACGTTTTCGATTATGATGATGATATTTTTTTGAACTGTACACTAAAAAATAAATGTTGTAGGCACGTATGTAGTTAGGTGCCGTATATATATGTAGCTCGTTGAACTCTTTCGTATGGTGCGGGCGGCGCAGTTATAGGTACGTTTTACCCACCTCTAACGAAGTCCGATCTTCAAACACCGAGCGCGTTTGTGTTCGTACATAACACGCTCTAGGATATTAAAATGAGACAAATTTATTGCCGCTCTCCGATTATACGTTCGATAAATGCAGACCGGTGATTATGATATCTCAAGAGTTTAATCGTACCATCGATACGGAGTTGCGTTCCGTTCCACTAAACTAGTACTCATAAAAAAGAAACTAGTTACGGCCGATGTTCGACAGTTTACGTTGGAAAATCAACAAGGTGCCGGGGAAGGCACACCGGTGCGTTATCGGAACCATCGGCTCGAACAATGCGTCGAATGTTTCAATATAACCCGACAGCATTTTTAACGTTTCATCGACACTGTAACAATCGTAAAATAAATTCTCTACGCCTTCTCAGAGCTCTGATTAATGTTGTACACAGTGCGGCGTC
>JAATLQ010029664.1:42524-55149 GCA_013421005.1 Heliconius erato x Heliconius himera | reverse complement strand
GCGCGCTCCACACTCGCGTACGCGGGAGAGTAGACTCGAAATGTGAGGGCGCCACTAGTGGCTGCCTGCAAATGGCTTATGCAAACTGTATTAATTTTCGTAGTGCATTCTTTTGAATCCTATGAATACTATGAAATCTTATATCATTGTTTCATCAAAATCTGAAATATTAATGTTTTACACGTTTTTCTATGCTTTTATTGTATTATTTTGATTTACAGAAAGATATAGTGCTAAATGAATTTTAGGTATGACTAAAGACGCTCGTCACTCGCTTCATGCTTGGCGGCCATGTCTGAAGCCCGCTTGGACCTTTGAGAGTTCGTGTTGTGCTATTCTTTGTTGTATAAAAAAGACAGTGGTTATTGTTGCTACCAGACAATGATATTATATTTATTATAAATGACTATGAACTTTGTTAATTGTGGAGTGTTTTACAAAGTCGAGCAAATCGATAGAGTTTGCTTCTGCAGAAGTTACTCCAACATCGTATTTTTAGTTCATCCGCCATATTGGCGTTAATATATCTTCGTAAGTCTTTTTTTCATAATATCTTCGCTTATATTTAATAGTTACTCTTTATTTTTGTTATTTTGATAGTATTCTATGTGGTCTATTTCTTGTATAATAGTAAAGTTTGCATGATTTGATTATTAAGCAATATTTCATCATAAATGGTTTGGCCTCTAGACTAAGGGTTTCACTTATATATTTTCGCAAGCCTAGGGCTCCTTATATAAGTGCCTAAACGTAGAATAAGTAAAGATATTTCTTATGTAGGAACTTAATATTTTCGTTGCCTTATGTTTAGTGATGTTGGTTTAATTATTACTAACTAATTTTCTCATATATTATGTTAAAAAATCTTTTTATGAATTCAATGTAAAATCGTTATCTTATATAATATTTTAGCCTAAATATAGAAATTACAATAAATAACCAACTTTTATTAAAATTTCATCCCTTACACCCTTTTGTTAAGCCAATTATTGAGTCACCTAAAGAATGTTCTAGATCTAAAAAATATGTTCTACACTCTCCAAAGTTTCATTCAAAGCAAAATTTAGTAAATTATATGTGATAACAGTTTGTTTTGACAGGTAATGAATAGCAAACATTGCCACTAAGTGCCTGTAAGGTTATTTTTAATAAGTAAAAGGGTAAAGGTAGATCATTAAACTATGTCAATGCATGATTTTATGTGAAAGTGCATGATTCATGAAATTTAAGTTGACTTCCATTTTTAAAACTTTAATTCTTAAAAAAAAGTCTGTATACATTACAATAATAATAGAAAACAATAAGATTGTTGATTTATTTTTTAAATATTATATCCATTTAGAAAACAAGTTGCTTGTCCGGAAAGTAAAAAATGGATTCACATCCAGGCTTCTCTCTGATATCCTATGATGATAATAAAATAATTAAAAGTATGATAAAAAGTAAACTAAAAAAGTATTATATTTTTTTATACTAAACAAATTTAACCTGACTTCAACACTAAATTACTAAAATAAATCTTGTTAAAATATCAGTAATGTTAAAAACATTGTATAATATACAAATTATATTGTTTGTTAATTTTTAATGAAACAAATTTAACTCATAAAATTAAATAAATTAGATCAGTATAACATATAATATTATTAATATAAAAATTATTCTTATACCAATTATGTTTTTCAACTCATAAGGATGTCACAATAAAAATAGCATACAGAAAAGTCCATAGTAGTATCAGTTTCAGTTCATATAATTTGGAAAAAAATTATGTAGCACATGTTTATATAATACATTTTTTGAGTTATGCTGTATCCCGCCTGTAGCAGAATGTGTAGATGGAACAGATTATGACTACGAAAAAAGTGGGTCATTTGTCACTGGAATTGTTAGTAACAGATTACAAAAAATAAATTTATTAAAAAAAAATCATGAAAATTTAGGGTCTCAATATTGAGTTGATCCATCAAAATGGGGGCGTTTGGGAACACTGAGACGGAACCTAGTTTTAATACACTGTTCCGCTTCCCACTCAATTTTGAAGACAATGTGTATTGAGTGATGGTATTTAATGTTGAACTTAATCTTGTTACCAGAGCAAGGAAATGAAAATAATTCATTCGCTGAATGAAAATTGAATTCATTGCCCTCATGATTATAGCCAGACACTGCTTTGTACTATGGAAAGCTCATAATAAAAAATGTAAAGCAACAAAATTAAATAATACCAATTTAGACAACAACAAATTTTAACCTTTAAATGTTCAGTACCATGGCAGATTAAACCAAAATATATTCATATAAATTCAATGTTTCTTTTTAAATATTTGTCAGAAATGAATAAATAAATAAACAATTGATAGTAAAGGTTTCATCGAAGTTTTAAAAGAAACTGTATGTCAAAAACTAGTCAAATGCAAAGATTAGAGCATTTAGAGTTAAAAATAAGTTGGAATGGATATTATGGATAGAATACCTATATCTCAATATCTCAATATATGATGATTTATTTATTATGTTTGTCATATTAAAGCGAGACAGCAATACCATGTGTTAAAAAGAATCGCCTATATCGAAGTACTGTATCATCATTAGTAAAAAACATATTTTGATTTTTTTTTAACATATTTTTATTTCACGATTTTGTGTATTTTAGTTGTAAATTTATTACAACTGAAATACAGTAAAACTATAGAAAAAAGAATGTAGATAATGTGTCCATAGACATTGTACACAAATTAAAAATATAAACTAGCAATCCCAGCAGACAGACATATTTAGAAAAGTCACAATAAATATGTTATTTTAAATTTAATATTCACATTATTTGTACTTCCATAGTTACTACGTAACCGTAACAAATATTTGAGCCATAATTATTAAATTTGCTATTTTTTTTATGAATTTCTTAAACTGGATTAATAGCATATATTACATACAATTTTGGAATCCAACTATTCAAATATTTTAGTAGTCATTGGACTAAGATCTTGTGTTGACACAAGTATTATATCAAACTACTGCTAACAATTTCGTTTTTGAACTCTTCTATAGCAAGGATAAGAGGGTTAACGAACCTGATGATATTCTAGAGCTTATATGCTATATGCTAACACGCAGCTGATACTTTAAAACTAAACCACAGCTACTATAATCCTGTTAAAATAATTTTATTGATTATGTGTAAGAATAGTGACAATCAAAGATTTATTATTATTTTTTAAATACTTTTTGTAGTTCAGCTGGTCTCTTTGAATTCCATGGTAATGCTCTTGACCTTTGATTCATATTGGACAAATATAGAAATTAGACTGAACAACCTTTTTGCAGATTTATGTTTATGATATTTTGCAACAACTACAAACAAATTTTGCAAACAAGCCAACATATAATAAATATAGATTCATATTTATAATATTTTGTCTTGTTTCTTAGAGATTCAGATTAAATTGTTCCTGGCTTTAGATTTTTTTTTATAATCAAAATACCCTTAACACACCAACTAACTTTTGTATTCTAAGATGGTCTATTTTATTGCAAATTGACTGCTGTACACGGTCAAATTGTAGGTAATTAGGAACTCATTGAAATATACACAAAATATTATTGAAATTGTTTGTAGTAGATATACATATAATGTGTGACTGACATAATACAAGCTTAAACTACTGTGCATAGAAAGCTGATATGTATTTGACATGTAGGTTCCTTGGAGAGTGTAGGGGAACACTAAGTGATCAATTTTTTGATATTTTTTTGATTCACTTTTATAAGATTATTTGTATATATATAAAAGAGAAGTTTATATTTTATAAAAAGTACTCGTTACATTTTTTCTATATTTTATAATTTTGTTGTCTTAGTGATATATAATCACGCCTGTATAACAATAGTTTCATAAAAGTATAAAATATAAAATGTATTAGTTTATTAATAATAATTAATTTTCAGGTGTGGAAGATTTTTTAATAAGTATAACATAGTATCTTCACTACAAGCATCTACTCTACAGGCATATATGCAGGTATTAATTTTATTTATTTTATCAATTCAATATCCATATATACAATAATATGATTTACTAAGTCAAAAATATGACTATTTTTCAGGTCTAATTATTAGCAGGAACAAAATGAAGTACACCTAGGTGCGAAAGCACCGCATTATATTATGATAGAATGGTTATATGTTATAAGAGGTTATAGCTGATGCCTCTGAGCCAGAGATTGGATGAGCCTCTTGTTACAATTGAGGTGAGTAAGTAAGCTCTATATTCAATAAACTTTAAATTTTTTCCTACATGTGTAATATATTCTGTATTGACTGCATCATTTTGGCAGGTAGATTGCAGACTCCAGCACAATGCAGCAGGCAGTCGATCCTCTTGCTACAACAAGCACTGTAAGCTCATAATATACATTTATTTTTATGATATTACCTATATTATTATATATGTTATATTTTAATTTATAAAATACATAGTTTTCTTAATATAATTGACAAAAAACTTTAAATCTATTATAAATACCAATTGGGTGGTTACCTAATCAAATAATATATAAGCATTTTTATATTTGTCACAAACAGCCGACGGCGGAGCCTGTCAATGGCGCGTCCTCGGAGGATGTCCAGCGTCGGCAAGGGCGGGTGACCAATCAGCTGCAGTTCCTCCAAAAGAATGTGATTAAGGCTGTGTGGAAACATAAATTTGCCTGGCCATTTCACCAACCTGTAGATGCAAAAAAACTGAACCTTCCTGTATGTGTAATATTTGTATGTTTCTTACCTTTATTTGAGTGCCCTTAAAATAAAACGTGTACATTTACGATTTTTTTTATAGGACTATCACAAAATTATAAAAAAGCCCATGGATTTGGGCACTATCAAAAAACGACTCGAGTCCAATTACTACTTCTCAGCTCAAGAATGTATTCAAGACTTCAACACAATGTTTACAAACTGTTATGTGTATAATAAACCTGGAGAAGATGTAGTAGTGATGGCGCAAACATTAGAAAAATTATTTCTAAATAGGGTAAGTAAGGTTTTACTTTGACAGTTTATGTTTAAATTATTAAAAAAATACATTTTATATACATACTATAGTTATAAGTAGAGATGCGCTGAATATTCGTTTGGTATTCGGTATATATATATCATCGTTCTCTGCGTGTGAATATGCGTGTCCAGTTTGGCATCGCTCCACTCATGCGAAGGAGATAGACATAGCATTAAGTGAGACTCATTTAATTTATAATAATAATTAAATAAAAATAATCGAACCGAATGTATTCGGCACCATAACCGAACAATTCGGCAGATTTCAATATTGGCCGAATACGGCACGACGATAATGAAAAAGATGACATATATATACCGAATAAAAACCGAATATTCGGCGCATCTCTAGTTATAAGCAATAAGTTGATAAAGTTGTTTAATTAATTTGAATTAGCTTATACATCTGCTCTAAAGATAAAAAAAAAGTATAAAAGTATAAATATCACCTTTCATAATAGATAGCGCAAATGGACAAAGAGGAGAAGGAGATGGACGTGCCATCCAACAGTGGGAAGGGTACGGTGAAGAAGCGCACAGGCGGGCCGAGTACGGGCGTGCCGGCGGGCGGGGCCGTGGTGGCGGCGAGCGCGGGCGCGGCGGCGGGCGCGGGCGTGGCGGCGCTGGGCGCGCGGACCGCCGCCGTCAAGCCGCTAGCGCCCGCGCCGCACCCTGCCTTCGTAGGCTCTACCAATACTACCACGACGCCCACCCTCACTGCCCCCTCAGCTACGCCGCCGGCCACCCACACTGGACTACCTCAGCAGGTTCGATTCTTATTTCATTTTATTTATTATATATAATGATAATAATGTACTTTTACTCAATTGCAAATTTATAAAATACCATTTTTTTTGTTAGAGATGTTCACTTTTTTCTCCTTTTAAATAGTATATTTATATTATGGCTAATTATTTTCTTTGTATAAGCCTCCTCCAATCCCCTCTAAACTTTTTTCTTTCCTACCACCTGCATCTCATCATCATCAGTCTCTAGTGGTGTTAATGGATTCTAAAATAAATGCCAAGAGTTTATATATGTACAATAGGTAACCAACTTGTTAAATTTATAGTTACCTATGTCTGTCCATTTCACATAATAATATAATTTATAGAAACACCATTGTTTAGATACTTTTTCATTTTAGTATAATGTTGTATTGTGAAGTAGGGGTCTCTTATTTATAGATATCATAATATCACTGATATTGTCTGATCTAATATGTATGTCCCAAGTTATTTGGTTTTTTTCTTCAATTCAAATATCTCTGAATATAATTAGGCCACTTATGGCGCAGGGGTACAAAGTGTGACACAAACAGATTCCCAATTGAGGAAAAAATTAAATATTCACTTAAGTTTAAATTTTCATTTCTTTGCTCTGGTGGCGAGGTGTTTAGTTTCACCATTCAATATGCAGTGCCTCCAGAATTCGGCGAAATGTGGGGAATGGAGTGTCTTAACACTAGGTTCCCTCTGCCTACCCTGCTGTGTGCGGGATACATTTATTTATTATCAGAACATGAGTTTAAGTTATGATTCTGAATCACTTCTGGATTTAAGTATATATAGTGAAATGTACAATGTCTATAGGTGGCGACTCAACCTTCAAACTTTCATGTCAACCAAGCTGCTGCACCTCCAGTATCCACTATACCAGCTGTTACACTATCACAAACTCAACCGGCTAAGGTTAGTTAACATTTTTTTTATTGAAAAACAAATATTTCAATGCTATCGATGATTTTTTTTATTAATATTTTTTTACTTTTGTAGGTAAAAAAGGGCGTTAAAAGAAAAGCCGATACTACTACGCCTATGGGTAGCTCCTTTGAAGGTGGCTATACAACGCCTACCATTGACCAACAGAGTGGACCCAAACCTGCCAAAATTTCAACAAGAAGAGAAAGTGGTAGACAGAAAAAGGTAAATAGCTTAAGTATTAAATTTTTGGGCCAGTCGTGGCGCAGGGTCAAAAGCGTGTGACTGTAAACGCGACACGTCACGTTGTGGGTAACGCGACATGCTGTAAACGTGACATTCCAGTTTGAGAAAATGAAATATTTAATAATTTTAATTAATTGCTCTGTGTTTACTCAACTCTCAATGCCTCCAGAAATCGACGGAAAGTGGGGAACGGAGAGTCTTAACATTAGGTTCCAATGTTTTCGCTACTTGCCTACCCTGCTATGTGCGGGATACAGCGTGAAGTTAAAAAATAGAATTCTTTTTTATTATAATTTTAATATTGCCAAAAATTGGTTTAATAATAATGATGTGAATTATTATAAGGAATCTTCTGTTGTAAAGTAATGATCACCAGGACTTATGTATATCGTGCAGGCCAGCCGCGTGGGCGAGGACGGGTTCAAGCTGGGCGGGCTGTCGCCGTCGCTGGGCGGCGCCGGCGCGTCGCACGCCGCGCTCGCGCCGCAGCTCGCCAAGAGCAAGGAGAAGCTGTCCGACGCGCTCAAGAGCTGCAACGAGATACTCAAGGAGCTGTTCTCCAAGAAGCACTCGGTGAGTTGCCACTTACAGTACAACTAATACTGGACTTGTGTAAAAATGTTTATAGTTCATTTACAAATCTCTTTCTTTAGGGTTATGCATGGCCGTTCTATAAACCCGTGGACGCGGAGTTGCTAGGTCTGCATGATTATTTTGACATCATCAAGAAACCTATGGATCTGGGGACAGTGAAACAGAAGATGGACAATAGAGCTTATAAAACGGCCGCAGAGTTTGCGGCGGATGTGCGTTTAATATTCACTAATTGCTACAAATATAACCCTCCCGATCACGACGTTGTCGCCATGGCGCGCAAGTTGCAGGACGTCTTCGAAATGAGGTGAGAAACCCTTCCATATAGTCATTCTCCTGCAAGTTATTGCCGTCAATCGATTTAAATAACACTATGTAACATAAAACCTTTGTATAAAATTGTTATATGTTTTGTTCATTAGATATGCGAAAATTCCCGATGAACCGAGTCACGTGGGGATGCCGCATATTGATAAAGGCAGTTCTGCTTCGAGTTCTGAATCTGGATCCGAGTCTGACTCCGAATCGGACGACTCGGACGAGGAAAGAAATAACAAAGTCAAATTGTTGGAGAAAGAACTGCTTGCACTTCAAGAGAAAATGAGGAAGCTTGTTGAGGAATCAAATAACAAGAAAAAGGCTAAAAAGAAAGTTAAGGACAAACAAAAGAAACAGATTCCTAATAGTGCTATTCCAAAAGCAAATGCAGTTGCTGGGTATGGCGCGAAAGCTAACAACATTGGGGAAAATCTAGGTGAGTTTAAAACTTAACAATAAATGGATAGTTGAAAATATGAGACCATGACATACATATATCACACTTAATTAAACAAAATATTGTTGTCGCCAACCATATATTTTATGTTATATTACACAAGTAATATATATACATATACACACAGGATATATTACTTGCAACACAATAATTTAGTTTTATTTTTTATTATCTTAAAAAAAAGGCCATACTTTCTTGAGATAAGGTGTTTATTCTGTCAAATTACATAATCCATCGTAGTATTTACTTCAATCTTAAAACAAGATCTGCATGAGAACCAACATAACTAAACACAGTCTTTTTCTTTTGGCTATCTGAACCCACTTATACCTGTTTCTATAATATAATATTGTTAGCATACGAACACATATTGTCGGTTTATCGGAACACATATTGTCTATATTTTTCAAAATTATTCGGAAAGGGGTTCTACATATTTGCAATAAGTGATTTGTATAACCCAAAAACAATACTTCAACAATAAGGGCAAGCTTACAAGCAACTGCTCCCGATTCACATACACAATTCCATTGCTTCTATAGCCTTTTTTGCTTACATCTCACTCTCTTTTACACGAGTTTTGCTAAAAATATGCATTTTATATGTAAACGTTCCTCTTGAAACGAATTTTTAATTCTAGTTAAAAATAATAAGAAACAAGTAAAAGACACAAAAATAACAATATCCAACACTGCGACAGCGTCGTCGACGGCGCCGAGCGGCGTGCGCAAGGCGGGCAGCAAGCGCGGCGCCAGCACGGGCGCGGCGAGCGCGGCGGCCGCCACCACCGCCGCCAAGGCGGCCGCGCGCCCGCCCGCCAAGAAGAAGAGCTCCACGCCCACGGCCGCGCCGCCGCACCACGCGCACCACGCGCACCACGCGCCCGCGCACCACGCGCACCACGCGCACCACGCGCACCACGCGCACCCCGACACCGACGACGAGGACCTCGCCAAGCCCATGTCCTACGACGAGAAGCGCCAGCTCTCGCTCGACATCAACAAGCTGCCCGGTAAGTAGTAGTGTAAATGTATGTAGGTTGAGGGAAACGAACGAAGCTGTAGTGTACTAGACAGCTTTTAATATTATTATTCAATAGTTCTAAGTTAAATTATATTGGACTAAGTATTTTTTTCTAAAGTCAGTCAGCAAAAGCGCGTGACTTTAAACGCGCAGGCTGGGGGTTCGACTCCCGCTCGAGGAAATTAAATATTTAATATTTTCATTTCCTCGTTCTGGTAAAAAGACAAAACGCGGCATTGAGTTCGCCATACGAGTACGCAATGCTTCCCGCTTTCCTAAATTCAACAGAAAGTAAGGAACGGTAGTGTCTTAATGGTAAAAGAATGATTTAACACTATGTTCCCAGGTTCCCTTCGTCTAGCTTATTTTGCCGTATGGCTTAAAGCAAAACAAAAATATTTTCTTTCCTTTTCTTTAGGACGAAGCTTATATTAAAGTTGCTTTTCTTTATTGTTTAGGTGATAAGCTCGGCAAAGTAGTTCACATAATTCAAAACAGAGAACCGTCACTAAGAGATTCCAATCCTGATGAAATTGAAATTGACTTTGAAACATTAAAACCTTCCACGCTTAGAGAATTAGAAAATTATGTTGCCTCATGTCTTCGGAAAAAAACACGTAAGTTTAATTTTTTAAAATATTTAATTTATATCATTGTTTGTTCTTGTTATTGAATAGCATTATTTTAAAAAAATCTCATTATAAAAAAATCTTTTAGATCGAAAAGTGTCTGGTAAATCTAAAGATGAACAAATGGCGGAGAAGAAACAAGAATTAGAAAAACGACTGCAAGATGTCTCAGGCCAATTAGGAACAAATAAGAAACAGCAACCTAAAAAAGGTATGTATCATTTACATAGCACATTTATATGAATATGTTTATAGAGAAAAGTCGGCGACGCGAAGTTTGTGGGTTCGAGTCCCGTTACCGTTTATCGTTTATGACAGCTAGTTATAACTTATTATTTTGACATTTTAAGACATTATATATTATATTTGAGGCCAGTCGTGGCGCAGCGGCACGAAGTGTGACTGTAAAATAGACTGGTTGTGGGTTCTATCCCCACTCGAGGAGATGAAATATTTATATGAATTTATATTTCCATTTCTTCGCTCGAGAAAAAAAGCTTCGAGAATTCGGCGGAAAGTTGGGAACGGAGTGTCTTAACACTAGGTTCCCTCCGCCTACCCTGCTGTGTGCGGGATACATCGTGAAGCTGATTTTTTTTATATATTATATATTGGATTAAAACTCGCATTGAATTATAAATTATGCTCATTATATAAATAATAATATTATAAATGTGAAAGTTTGTGCGGATGGACGTTTGTTTCATTTTCACGTCAAAACCTACTGATCGTATTTTAATGATAGACTACAAAAATATAACTACATCAGAATAAAACGTAACCTATAATTTATGTAGATATTTTGTATAAATAAATTACAATAAATTTAAGCGGGCGAAGCCGCGTTTTGGTCGCTAATAGAACATAACTCTATTAAATTAAACAAAAAAGATAAATAAGATTGGGCAGTTGATATATTATTTATTATCGTTTATAATTATAATAAGTTAGCATTTTTGTTTATTCAATTGCTGTGCTCCCACAGACTTATTATTTTTTGCTTTATATTATGCTTTTTTACAAAAATATTTGTGAAATACATTATTTTTTATAATGTATATTGTGTATAATATCTCGCGCGCTGTGTGTGCATAAAGCGGGACTTAGTGTTAAGACACTGTTTCCCACTTTGTCTTATTACTAGAGCGACGAAATGAAAATAATTAACTTACCCGAGTGAGGAAAGCGAATCCACGACCGTCGCGTTTACAGTCAGCCGCTGTGCCAGTGGGCCACGACGGTGTCAACTCAGTGAAATATAGGTAGTTAATACGAGCGTGGTGTGTTGTGTGCGCAGAGGGCTGCAAAGAGGGGCTCGGCGGCGGCATGTCGTCCTCGTCGTCGTCCTCCGACTCGTCCAACTCGTCCTCCAGCACCGACACCAGCTCCTCCGACAGCAGTGACAGTGAAGCAGGTTAGACTTAGCGGCGCTCTACTAAACGACTTACACTTAGATATTATGTTACTTGCATTTAATTACTACTTCTTATCCGAGAATCAAATCTGACAGGTTTTTACCTTTGCCAGTATTTTTTTTTTTAAATGTGACTGACGTGTTGCGCGGAGAGCGGATGACGACTTTAAAAAATATTTTATTCTAGTCTGAACGTTTGACGGAATGAATGGTTGCGATTCGACCCTGAGAGACTAGTTCGGCTCGCGAGGAGCGATCTACGTATGTAGTGGCTTTTTGCGTCCCAGCAGTGGATGCTCATACACTTTTGTATATTTTTTTTTATTTATTGACATTCACTCTTTAAAAATGATTTAATTTATTACTTCGATAATGTGCGATGATCACAATCGTTCCACTTAACCGAAAGGGATCGTCCGATACGCCATGAATGCTCCAAAAGTGAAAGTTACAAAGAATGGATGTTGAATGCTGTCTGTTGTGATGGAGTGATAATAGTCTGTCAATGTTTGTGATCGGTACCTTGTGAATGTGACGAGTTCAGGTGGAACCACCTCGCAATAAATGTTTGTTTACAAGACATTTAGTACTTATTTTTCATGAAAGTAGAGGGTTAGTTGTGTGCTTGAGTTAGCGTGCGTGTGTCGCAGATGTAGTTCTGTATGATTTATATTACTGTGATATTGGAAAGAGGGATCCTACTCTTTACATTCGATCAGAATAAAATAACAAATGCTCGAGCATAATAAGAAATGTTGGTAAAGGCACAAACAGCCAGTCGCTAGTAAGGAGGAGAAGCCAGCTTTGGTGTCCGTCGACGCTCGTAACTGGTGCCGGTAAGAGTGTATACATGGTGTGCTTTCATGTACCGATAGGAAATACCTTTTCACATTAATATTTTTAACTATATCATGTCCTCGAGTGCGAATTCGTTTCATTTGCATCCTTGAAATTGTGATCTCTCGGAATAGATATATAATATATATTGGTAACTTCAGATCTCACGTTAAATAAGTATAGTTCGCGTAGCTGACGTCGCGCGTCGCGCGTCGCGGGAGCCGGCGCCACGGTATGCAAACAATTGTGCGAGGGCGGAGTTCTAGTGACATGTGTAGTTAAAAATTTAATTCTCTGAAAAGGTATGCTTTATTGGTTGAACGCTTGTTGCTCGATGCTTGCGCCCGAC
>JAATLQ010029664.1:17621-35345 GCA_013421005.1 Heliconius erato x Heliconius himera | reverse complement strand
GACTCCAGTGGGAAATGTAATTTATAGTATTATGAAAAATCATAATCATACTCATAGGGAGATACCTCGTTTGAGTGTCGCACCTAAAGAAAATTGTATATTGTTAAGCGTATTATAATTTCAACCGTTTTACAGCCTCAAATCGAAATGTAGATATAAAGTAAAATATATTGACATTCCATATTGTACTGTGTTGTTTAAATTAATGTATAATTTTAAAACGACATGTATATTCTATCTCGATCCACACGTACTGGTTTAAACATCAATTGAATAAATCTTATATCTACATGTTTCAGATGATAATTCATTTATTTTATACCTGAGCCAGACTAATAAAACGTGGCACCTATTCTAATTAAGCTTAGTCAAGCTTACAAAAGTTTATATTCATATATTTCTGACAAGCGATACGACGGTGACAACTAGTGATGTACCACCAGTGTCATCTAGCCAGATTTTTCCATGCAAATCAAATGAGATTAAAATTAAAATATTTTTAAAAAATCAACGCAATTAATATACTTTACCTATCTTTCTTCAATAATACAGAAATTATTGTTTAATATATGATTTTTAAAAAAATACAGTGTATAAATTTTTGTACAAAGAAGTACATAAGACAAAGCGATACTAAGATAATCATCCCTAATAATTGACTTTCAATGTGAATGTACGAACAAAAAAATAATCATGTTGTATCATTTATAAAAAAAAAATCAATGCCTCGATTTTTTTTTATCTTTCAGCTAAATAAAATCAATTTTATACTAGCACAATCAAAATGCCCAAGGTTAAAGGCAAACTTTACTACACAAACATTTAAACGTAATGTAACCGTTATCCCTTAAGAAAATGTAATATAATAATATACTTATTATAAATTAAACTGTTGTACCATCTATCTGGATTTCGATAGGAATCACTCCAATTCTTAGAGTAGGTTACATGTTACCGCACTATTCTATTTTATTTATTTACAAATAAACTAACAAAATCTTCGAAAACTTCAATTCTACTTACTGTTCTATATCATTATATCAATATATGTAATGATAAAAATACACCTTATGAAGATATTCCGTCCAGTTTCATTTTATTTTAAAGCAAAATTTCTCTAAAAAAAAAATCAATTTGAAGTGTATGTGTACGTAAAAATTGCCCATAATATTTATATATTAACCATATTCTATGTTGTTATTAATGAAAATAATTTCTATCTCACTGGAATAAATATCAAATTCTTTTCTTTGTTGATATTGTATCAAAAGATTTTTTTATCCTCGTATGTTTTTATGTATTCATTTGATGTCTTAACCGAGCCTCTTCAGTTCTCAAGAATTTATTATGGTAATTTTGTAATAAATCAATTCAATAAAAAATTTAGTTTATTCATTTCAATAGTCACATACAAGTTAAAAAAAATATTGCTTAAGAACAAAACTAATAAAAAAATAAATAAATAGTACAATATATACTCATAGAAACAGAACTCAACTTTGTAGCAGTTTTCATATTTATTATACAAGTAAACAATTTTAGTTAAAATCAAACCAGTACAGATTATTATAAAATTACAAATAATTTAAAATCGAAATTTACGTAATGCTTTATATGATTGTCACCACGGATTATTGGTATTAATAAGTTTGAATTTTTCACGAAATTAAAGAGATATTGGGTGGCAGAAGCCACTTTATTTCGTCAGAGCGGAAAAAATAAAATAAATATAATCATCTGAGTGCAATGGGATCAAACCCACGACCTTCTCGTTTACATTTTGACACTGCCACCACGCTACCACAACCTCAATTGTGTTCATTATGATTTAAAGTTACTTCATTTTGTCCTAATTTATTATTATGATCATTACAAAAATATAAAAACTAGTGCTTTTCTTTTATTTCCTTAAATTTTGGTTCGTGACTTTGTTTACACATCAATCTTAACATTGAGAAGATCTCAAATAAATGATTTTACAATAACTATGTTTTTGGGTTAATTTCAATTAAAACTGTTAATATACGAAGCCAATATTTGAAAGTCTTTTTAGGGTTCCGTACCTATTAAGGAAAAAGGAACCCTTATAAGATCACTCCGTCTATATGTCTGTCAAGGGCCTTTATCTCAGAAACGCTTAGAGATATCGAGTTGAAATTCCATACTGAGATCTACAGTCCCTTGATTTTCTGAGGAAAATTTTATTTCAACATTTACTTTAAAAAAAGATATTGCCTTTTATATAGCAAAAAACGCGTATTTCAACAATATAAAGCACGGGTTCCCAACCAGTGGTCCGTGGACCAGTAATGGTCCGCAGCAGCTAAAATATGGTCCACGAATGATTTAAAATGTTGGTGTTTGAGCAAAGTCTGCCTACAGTTAAGTTGTTTCCTCAGTAAAACATAAAATATTTTGACATTTAAATTTACTAATATACTATAAAATTTATTGATTATTAATATTTACTAAAAATTCACACACCATATCATACAAAACGTCAGATTTTTCTTATAACTTTTGACTTAGAAATTAAAATGTTTGTTTAATTATTAATTTATTTTTACTATACCTACATAGTGGTTCCTGCTAACAATAATTCTATAAAAGTGGTCCCTGATCAAGAAAAGATTAGGAATCCCTGCTATAAAGGGAATCAAAATTAATAGGGTACTTCCGGTAAACCTAGAATGATAAGATTTGACATCTAGAACCTATAGGTAGAACTAGTTTAGAAAAACTATACATTTGTGATTAGATTCCAAGAAAATAATAGCCTTAAAGGGGGGGTAACATTTGGAATTAAAGCCTTTAGTTCAAGTGAGGCTCTGAAAAAGTTAAGCTTGAATTTCAGAAAAAGCTCGAGACGGTTCAAAGCTTCTGTACTGAACCCTCGGTGGGCGAGCCTGACTCGCGCTTGACCGGTTTTTTTAACAGTCTAAGGTCTTGTCCATATGACGAATATTTTTTTTGTTTAATAATGATTTCAGAGGTTGAGGCCAGTGGTGGCGCAGCGGCACGAAGTGTGACTGTAAAACCAACTGGTTGTGGGTTCGATCCCCACTCGAGGAGATGAAATATTTACTTCAATTTATATTTCCATTTCTTCGCTCTGGTGTCGAGGCTAAGCGCGGCGTTGAGTTCTGCCACTCAACACGCAATGCCTCTAGAATTCGGCAGAAAGTTGGGAACGGAGTGTCTTAACACTAGGTCTACCCTGCTGTGTGCGTGTTACAGCGTGAAGCTGATAAAAAAAATAATGATTTGAGAAGTTGCGATATTAAGAACATCGTGGGTACAATTAAATCGTAATGTTTCTCCCTGCATTTGCTTAATGTTAGTAATATAAAATAATCGAATGAAAACAATAGAAGGCAATATAGCTTTTAGATTTTTTATTAGTCTGTCACTTTAATAATACATATACATACATTGTTGTAAATCTACTATATAAAATTAGATAAATTATGGTCAACGAGTCATGGTCACCCTAAAGTTACGCTTTTTGTGAAATTTTGCGCATTATTTACTAGGGAAGTAAATAATGATAAGTAATAAAAATCCTATTTAAATACTAAAAAAAATCTAATTTGCGCAGCCATCTACGGATAAATTCAGGGCGGCCACGACTCGTCGCCAGTACTGTAGTCACAACACTCATTGAGGGATCAATTTTCCAATTTGATTTTTTATTTTAAAAATATTTTGCTTTTAAAATTACGATTTCGAGTACTTTCTTTTTCAAAAATATAATCATATATTTTCACTTAAGCATGCAAACTGTACTGAGAGAGGTAGGGAGAATATAGAAATGTATATATTTGTACTTAGTACATACAAAAATATTTTAGTTCAGTGGATTATTTGACACATTTTTTCTATAGATACATAGACAAATTATAATATATAAAGGAGATTTTGAAAATTAAGTCTTTTATTCTGAAAACGTTGCAGTAAAGTGTAACTAACACTGGAATAGCATTCAATGCAAAAAAGGCGGAACACTTCTAAAGATAAAATTGTTAACACGAGAAAATAATAAAAAGTTTTATGTAAAATTTATAAGTAAATTTAAATGCGTACAAAAGTATTTAAATGTAGATAAATGCAGAAAATGACGTGTTAACCGACCATGCATACTGTTTTGTTAGATGTTTATTTATAGGCCTCGATATGTACTATTATATGATATGAAAATATGTTGCGTGTAAACTAAATAATTTTTTTACTCCAAAATTGTACTACAAAAAGAAAAACTTAAATAGCGACCATCAACTACTATTTAAAGAATATGGTAGAATAAGGTCTTCAAAAGACATACTTTAGTACCATTTACACGTTTAATTACCCACTTATTCATAACAAGATTACACCTCACAACATAAATAAAACAACAGGGTCTGGTTGGAATAATAATATATCACATTCCTCGATCTTACTGTACAACTAAATCAGGCTACAGACAAGCACTTACACATAAAAATTACATGAATATGTATATTTAAATAAATTCGCGTGCGGCCTAGGAGGCGGGGTCCCACTCGATGAGGTAGGCGGGCGCGAGGCCGGGCGCGCGGCGCCGCGCCAGCACGCGGTAGGTCTGGTCGGCGCGGAAGTAGGAGTGCACGCGCGACTTGAGCGCGTCGGCCTCGCCGCGGCGCGCGCCCGCCTCGCGCGCGTCCTTGTGCGGGGACAGCTGCAGGCTGCGCACGCTGTTGCCGGCGGCGGCGGGCGCGCCGGCGCGCCGCGTGCTCTCGTAGTAGTTCTTCTCCTGGCGCTGGCGCAGGCGCCGCCCGTGCAGCTTGCCGGCGGGCGCGTCGCCGCCCTCCGCCGCCGCCGCGCCGCCCTTCGCGGCCTCGTCTGGCAGTGGACACGACTTGTTGAGCTGCAAATTCCAAATTACTCATTTTATTTTGTTCAGAGGGTAATTATTACTTGAATAAAAGAAGTTACAATGTGAAAACAAATACCAATGAAATCATATAGTCTATACCAGTAATTCTCAACCACTGTGCCGCGGCACTTTTGTGTGCCGCCAAATTTTGCAAATATATAATAATGTTAATATAATTAAATTATATCTATATAAAAAAGTTATATAATTTAAAAAGAAAAATATTTTTAACATGAATATATAAATTTAAATCCACAAAAAAATAAAATTGAAATTAATTTTTTTTTGTCATAAACTATTTATGCAGTGTGTTGTAGTAAAAAAATTCTCTTTGTGTGCCGCCAAATTTTGAAATCCTTGAAAAAAAGGTTGAGAATCACTGGTCTATACAATAATTTCAATGTAATTTTGTATTTTTTAATAACAATATGGGTAATTAAAAAAAATGTTTACTATTTTCGGTAATAAAAAAGAATTAACTACTTTAAAACATTCTCCGTAATGGTAGTATCTTATATAAAATGTGCTATTTACCTGTAACTGCAAATGCTTTCGAGGCCGTCTGTACTTTCTTCTTTTCACCTCCCCATTAGGTCCTATAACAATATCTTTCTCGCTAAGTTTCCTCTTCAGAGGCCGCACCATTGGCCCCATGAGCGGGTTTAATTGATTTGGCAGTGAAAACCGTGAATGGTAATGTCTACCATTATTTTGTTTATTAAATAAATTCATATTTGAGGTAAAAGGCGTTTTCGATGAATATGTGTTTTGCATCAAAAATGGATTATTCTTCCCTTGAAAGTCTTTCAGCGGTGGTATGATGGCGTCTAGAGTGCCCCTACTGGACGTCTCGTCGCCCGACGATTCGATATCGTGTGTGAAACTATTATAAGGTGGTATACTATCCATGTGCTGGAGCGACATTATCTTGGAATGTTCTATGATGTTCTTAGTGGACAACTTGGACACTTCCAAGTTCATAGTGGCTATTCTAGAAGTATGCGTGTTGATATTGATGTTGCATTCATTGTTACTGGAAATGACATCTGCGTCTTTGGGTACATTGTCTAAGCTGGCGGCGCATCGTACTAAAGATGTGTCGAGTGATGGCACGGGGGATACATCGCAGGTGGATTTCGCTTCGTTTGACTCTGATTCATTTTTTTCTGTAATTTTTTCTAAAGCGTCTTCTTTGGCATCGGATTTCCTAGCGGTGGACGTACAAACAGAAGGCGACGGTTGTTCGTCCCGTTCCGTTGTTTTAACGGATTCGTAGGAACTGGCTGAATCGTTTTCACTATTTGAATTCGAGTTGAGGTTCTCGTGAAACCTCTTCCCCATCATCAGATTCAACCAGTGACCATCTACGGGCACTATCATATGTTGATTGTGATTTTTATAGGAACTTTTTTCGTTGTTACTACTGGAAGGCTGCAAACTGAAAATAAAAATATATACTAAACAAAAAATAAAAATGCAAAATAAAAAATTGAATATCTAATACTATAGCTAAGTTAGTTATCAATCTTTGAATAATATTTTCATTTGACCATACAGATTTTTTATAGTGGTTACTACTAATACTACTACTATAAACAGCCGTAGATCTGAGTATATGGTTTGAATTTCAAGTCGATATCTCCAAGCGTTCCTGAGATAAAGACTCTAGACAGACAGACAGATAAACAACAAGGTCCACAAATTTTCAGAAGTTACATGAGAGAGGCGGATCTCAATGCCACGCTTTAACGCTGTTTAAATCTCATAAATATAAAAATAATTCAAATAAAAACACGAACGTAGTTCAGTTCAACAACAACAAATAACCTTAGCTCATAAGCAACAATTTAATTTTGGTAGTCAAGTAACAAGTCTTGAATTATGTCAGCAAATACAAAAATAAATATAAAATTACCTATCATCTACAGAAACAGTTCGTGGCGAGGGTGCTCTGGACAAAAACCGTAGCCGCGGCGCATATTCTCGTACAAGCTCATCAGTCAATGGTTCCCCTTTCTTAACCTGAGACATTATTTATAGATGTTAATATGTTTATTATCTGTTGTGCTATGAAAACAAAAATCAGCTTCACGCTGTATCCCGCACATAACAGGATAGGCAGAGGGAGCTTATTTCTGGAGGCATTGTGTGTTGAGTGGTGGAACTCAACGCCGCGCTTGTCCTCGACACCAGAGCGAAGAAATGGAAATATAAATGTAAGTAAATATTTCATCTCCTCGAGTGGAGATCGAACCTACAACCAGTCGATTTTACAGTCACACTTTGTGCCCCTGCGCCACGACTGGTCTGTGAAAAAGTACCTGTTCTAAAGCAGAAAGCTGCATCGGCGGCGGCGGCGGGCGTCGCAGCCGCAGTCCCCATATCGTGGCGCGCTTCTTCATCTCGCGCCCGCACTTGAAACGTTTTCGAGACGACGTTAGCGCTGTGAGAATTTTTTCGCGCCTCTCGTTCACTGGCGTTCGCCACATCTATATGGAATAGTTATTTTTTTTATTACTAATAAATAAGTGTGATTTCAATAAATAGTCTCGCTAAATTTCTTGCGTCGGTTCTTCTCAGGTCTGAGGCAGTAGCCTCAGAGATGGGTTCTGGTGGTAAATTATTTGACATTCAGAAAATGAAAATATAAAAATAGAAAATGAAGCTTGTGACTCCTTATTTTGAATAATTACGATTGGCAATATAAGTACACTGTGGAGTAGTGGGAAAGCAGCAGATTGTAAGCATGATGGTTGCAGGTTCGATATTCATTTCGTACAGTAAATTATTTCTTTTCCTCCTTTTGATGGGACAAATGTAGCTTTGAGTTCTACCACTCAACACGCAATGTTTAAAATTCTCTAAAACAAATTCGGAAGCCGGGTAAGCCATGTCCACCTCAGGATAGTCAGTCCACCCCACACTTAAACTTTTACCCAAAAAGACCTGTGTTAAGTAAAGTTGATTTTTTTAATTACATGGCATTTCCTTATATTAAACTTCAAATACATTACATTACATTGACCACTGAAGGCAAAGGATAAAGGATCCTGAAAACATGTCAAGAAACGTCCCCATTTACTGCTATACACGGAATACAATTAAAAAAAAGAGGAACCACTAACCTTCTCAGGTAACTGCAACGCGTGCCAATTGTCCATGATGTAGGGCATGATGACGGTGTCCAGGTCGAAGTAGTTGGGCGCGTTGTAGGCGGTGAGGTTGTACAGCGCGAGGTGCGCCAGCTCCAGCCAGCACAGCTCGAGCCGCCGCAGGTACTCCGCGCCGCCGTTGCACTTCGCACACGCGAATATGTATAGCCTGTCAGGTCGATGCAATTTCTTTACATTAAATAATCAATTTAACCTTTGTTTAACTTAGTTAGTATAAAGACAGTACGTTCACAATTTTTTCAGAAATAACGCGTTGAGAGGCAGAATTTAACGCCGCGCTTTAGCTCTATATAAATCTCTAATGTATAACATAAATATAAAAACATTTCATATACGCACTTATCACCCGCATATAGCGGATACTGTAAACTCGACACGCATCTTTGGTGGAACCAACGGGAACAACGGCAACATAACAACATCTGTAAACAAATAACGGTTATAGAATGGTTCTATCGTTATAATTATAATCAAATGGTATTGGACATACTTGCGCAAGCCAATCACTCTTTTCACCACAATAACAGTGTACCTCATTCTGGTCTTTCCCCGCCTCGGACGCTGTTGATGATGTTGTTGACGCCGTCTGTACAAAAAAATAATAATTTTAGGTATTTTTTATTACATATAATGCCATATGGTGTTTAGGATTTTATAACTGAGTAATTCAGTCCAGTTGTGGCGCAGGGGCGCAAGCGTGCGACTGGAAACGCGACCCGACAGGTGGTGGGTTGGATTCCCACTCGAGAAATATAATGCCGCCAGAACTAGGACGGAAGAGTGAAACGGAGGGTTTTAGCACTTGGTTCCTAAGTTTGCTCTGCCTACATTGTTGTGTGGAATAGAGTGTGAAGATCCCCCACAGCAGGATAGGCAGGGTTTCCGCCGACGCCCCTTTCCGCCCAATTCTGGAAACATGGCGTGTTGAGTGGTGGAACTCAACGCTTGCTTTGTCTTGACACCAGAGCGAAGAAATGGAAATATAAAAATTAAATAAATATTTCATTTTTTCGAGTGTGGATCGAACCCGCAACCAATTAAAAGTTTACAGTCATATTTTTTGCCCTTGCGCCACGACTGGCCTCACTGGCTAAAAAAGTTAAAGTAAACTAAGCGACACTATAGTTTAAATATAATGTTAATGTTATTAGTTTGTTTTTATTTGTTTGGCTCGATATTTTTTTAATAAATCGGGTAATGTACTTTAATCTCACATATAGCAGATTAGACCGTTCAATATTTGAGACAGTGCGTGTTGAGTTGCGGCATTAAGCCCCGTGTTTATTTTCCACCTATTGTAAAAAGAGAGCAATAGTGTATAGTGTTTACGAGACCAACATCACAAGGCGGCGTGAGGTCCTGCTGCTGGCGGCGGCGCAGCGCGCGGTTCTCGGCGGCCGCCACGCGGTAGCGCTGGTCCACGCAGCGCCGGCAGTGCCAGGCCGCGCCCGCCACGCACGCGTCCACGGGCGGCGCGTGGCAGCGCGCGTGGTAGCCGCGCCCGCACAGGTCGCAGGCCAGCACGGGCGCCGCGCCCTCGCGCCGCTTGCACACCACGCACATGGCGCGCTCGTCGGCCGGCGGCGCGCTCAGCAGCTTGAGCGACGCGGCCGGCGCCCACGCGTGCGTGCCGTCCCCGAACTTGACCAGCACCTCGCACGACTCGCTCTCATTGTTGCTGCTGAGCTCTACTATTGTACCTGTTGGCCACGTCAAGAGTTCCGCTATACAACATGTCTCGGAAATTGGGGAATTGAGACTTAACAGTAGGTTCCCTATGACTACCCTGCTTATAGCAGAGTATATATATAGATCTAACAAAAAGATTTGTTACTATGCCATGGAGAACAATAAATATGTTCTGTATATATGCTATTATAAGCTACAATCATATACTCTTAGCTGTTGCCATTTTATTTTTTCTTTAGCTGCAAAACTTATCTCCTATAACAGGATGAAACAGATAACATCTAATGGGAAAATACAGCATTTTTAATTTTTCAACTTTACTACTAACTTTCAAACCAGAATAATGAAAATAAGTAATTTTTCTGAGTAGAGATTAAAAAAACTCAATAATTTTGCCTAAAACCTTGTGATTGCTTCCCATTGCACTATAAATAAAAGTCTTCTTAAGTTAATATTATTAAGCAATACAAGTGTGTCTGTATAAGCATTGTCAGATTTTAATCTAGGGGAAAGAAGAACTTTTAAAAAGTTTTTAGTGATTGTAGCTTTTAATAGCATATATACAGAACATATTTATTGTTCTTTCCTTTATCTTCCTGTCATAGTTCCATCCCTTTTTGTCAGGTTCTACTTTTGGACTTAACCTACTCAACCAAACACCTATTTTTTAGTTTTCATTTATTATCCCCTAATTTTTGGGACAATGCATGTTGAGTGGCAGAATTGAGTTCTGCTTTGTCACCAGAGGGACAAAATGAAAATAATTTATACTCCTGAATGGGAATCTAACCCACAACCGTTGTTTATACAGTCAGCCCCAGTGGTTAGTATACCAGGATTCTTTCTCCAAAAGCAGGACAATAACAAAATATTCAAGTAATCAGTAGTCCTTATTAATTCCATTTTTAGGAATTTTGTTTGAAAGTTTCTAATGGTGATAGATAGCATTATATCAGCCTACTTAAAAAAATACTTTTGGGTTTAACCTAAAACACAGTTAAGTCTTGAGTCTATACATACTTTCTATAATTACTTATATTTCTTTGAAACAGTTACTAATTAAAAAAATTAAGTAGATAAAAATATTTCTTGGAGAGTGGAAACTACCATGAAAAGCAGGAGTATGTCTGTCCATCAAGCAACACTAGACTGTGCATATATTAATTAAAAATACTTGTGGACTAAAGAGTATGAGAAATAAAGAAATAGCAACTTAAAAATTTCTTATGGTGGGTAATTTTCATGGATGTATAAAAACCAAAGCTTTATATTTTTCTAATGTGGGACTATAGCTAAACTATATGAGATAGACCTAATTGGACCCATATAGAATGAAAAAATTGAAAATATCTAATGTAAAATTGAACTGAAATGATCTGCCAAATTCAACTGATAATAATTTAGGACTAAATTTTGCAGATAATTTGTAGTAAATAAAAATTGTAAATATTATATGAATATACTTATTTAGAAAATGTTTAAAATTTTTTAACTTAGCAGGACTCAAGCCCACGCCTCCTGGGAATTGACCAGGACCTGGTTGGTTTCCAGGAGGTGCGGGCTTAGGTCCCGCTTCGTTTTCATATTCCCCGCACGTTTAAATATTTATATGTTTTCTAAATAAGTATTTTTCTTTCTTAAGTGTGGAATAACACTTCAAAAATTTTCAAAAATATTATATCAATATTTTTTTTGGTATCAGTTAGTGTGATAATTTGCAGCAAATAAAATATATGCTTTGTATAGTTAGAGTGAACAAAAGTTTTGGGTATCAGTTAGTGTGCTTATTGAATATGTATTTTATTATAGTCTAATACTGGGATTCTACTTTATACTATAACTTAAATTACCTACAATATTTTTATTATTATTTAGCATAGTTATTAAGTATATAAAAGACAATCAAACCTAAATAATATCTTCCATCTTTGTTTGATACAAGCACATCATCGCCACAGTGGAAGGGATTTGCATTACTCTTTTCTGTGTTGGTTGTAGAGTCTGGCATGGCATCCTGTGTTTCTTCTTCTTTTTTCTCATTCTTTTTGTTAGCACATGGTGTAATTGTCTTGTCAAAGTCGCTTAGAAGAACATCGATCAGAGACAATTGTGTTGAGACCTCTTTGGAAAAAGAATAGATTTTATTACTTTAGATATTTTATTTGATCTTTTCTTGCCTAAGATGTAATGTATTAAAGTTTTTGTCAAATTTAAATAACTTCATTTAAACATAATTATTGAGATATTCATTTGTCTCCAAAAATTTATAACTTATTAGAAAAATGTTTTAAATATTGTTTCATAAATAAAAGTGTTTATTTATTTTATAATTATATTTATACTCACTTGAAGTAACATGAGTCCATAAAAAGTCAGCAAAAAAAATAGAAGATAAGTATTTATATTTCTAAATCTTAAATCATAACTGTTATTATATAAATAGACAAACATATAAATGTTGGCAAAACTTAGAGATTAGATCTAACTTTTTTTACAAAATGAACATTTTTTTAAACAACTGGTAAGGGTTATTAAAATATATTTTGAGTAAATGTATGTGCTAACTAAAAATAAACATAAATTTTCTTTAATATAGTACAAATCAGTCGTTAAAAAAACTCAAATAAATAGCTTAGTTGACTTAAAATATTATGTTTTGTATAAATGAACCAAGAAGTTTTTAAGTCAATGTTTTTGATACACACTTTAATCAAACAAATGTCAAACATTGCTGATTTATGAAGAGAAGATAATTGTTCAGTAAGTATTTATTAAATGTTGTATATTCGAAACGAAAACACTAGGACAAAATTAGGTATAATGGATACAAATGGAAAGTTGACGTGTTAAAAAGTGAAAATTTAATTGAACCCTTTGTTTACTACGAGTCTTTGTATGAATTTATATTGTTTGAAATAGTAAAGTAATTTAAATTTATTTGTAAAATAACTTTAATTGTAACGATATCAAAATACAGTATGATAGATTTTTGTAATTTAGTTTAATTCATATTTGAGCTTGACAATAAACCGGCACTTACCAGCGTTAATGTCCATCTTAAAAATGCTTTAACGTATAATAATAAAAACGTAACAACTTTATCGTAATTTCATAATTCATACTAGAACAAACACTAAAAGCATTGGCGCTATTGCGGCCATTATAGTAGTCAAACGTATCGCTGTTTTCCCGCGGTAACGAAATTAGTAGTTGTAAATATTAAATGAACATGAGTATGATTTTATTATTAGCAGATGTACACGACCATTTCGTTGAGTAAATTAAAAAAAAAACATTAATTAAAGTCAAATTGGGTAAAAAATTGTATAAAATAACTCATTTATAAATCCTAATTCCTAAAGTCGAATATGAAAAATCTACAGACATACTTAACAGATAACAAAGAATACAGATTATATTTCTATAGAATATAGATTATAAATATTAAATTCTACAGATTAAAAATATTGACAAATTATGAATAAAGAGAAATATTGCCATGCCATTGCATGGTATTATTATGTAATTATTATAAGATAATTTCTATATCCAATAAATAAATATTCCAATTCCATTTACTTATAACATTTTAAAATGTATACAAAAATATGTAAAGCACTAAAAAAAATTATATATTTTTTTAAATTTTTGCAGTAAAAAAATATAATAAATATCAAGTATATTAAGTTTATTAAATTTTAAATTTTTAATATAGATTAAATTTTGATTTATAGATATATATCTGCTTATGATAATATCTTATGATGAGCATATTACTATTAACCCTTAAATACTTTCAGTTTCAAATTTGATACCGAAGTTTTAAGCCGAATGTAATCTTGCAATTAGTTTTTTTTTAATATTAAACTGTATGTATAATAATATTGCATAGTGTACTTCGGACCAAAATAAAAAAAAGTCTAAAGTTAATATTCTTTGATTATCTATGACATTTTGCTTTCCCGCCGTATTGAACAAGTAAACGTTCTTTTTCAAAAAGTTTTGTGCAATATATCTTTGACGAACTATCTTTTTGCAGATAATAAAAATACTTTTGAGGTAAGCAAATATTTTATTTTTACTAAAATGTAATTATTTTTTCAATTGCCTTCATAGTTAGAAGAAAATCATGTTGTTTTTGTGTGTATCAATTTTGATACTGCAGGCATTCCAGGCTTTATGAAACCTACTGATCTTCTATCTTTAGCTAAACATATTGTATATCCGCACGGACTGATCTCGAATGAATAAGCCGCTGACACCCTGTACACTGTAGGTTCCGGATCGTGGGGTGCACGAAGGCGCCGAATGAAACACGATGCTATGATTCAAATGTAACGGTCGGTGGCTGAAAGCTTCTTCAAATATGTCTTCCTAATTTTTCTTCTTATTACTATATGCGCTCGAACTGGTTGTCCGACCAGGACCGCGTTTTTTTTTTTTTTTCGACTGGACTTAATGCTGTTGACCTGGAATGGTCTCCCAGGACCGCGCGCCTTCGCTACCTATCGTCGCGCGAAACTATACCGTAAAGAGAGCCACAAGCCACCGAGCCGTTTTGTCTTTATTCAAGCTAATCTTTTCTCTATGATTCTTACAAGTTTTTGGTTATATTTTAATAATTATTTACAAACATTTAGCACTTAAAAATCTGTTATTTTTCTATATAAACTAATAATAAACAATAGTTCATAATAAATTTTACAATACGATAGGAATTATTATTATAAAATGCGATTAATTCGGTAAACTGTAATGAAACTATATAATTGCAACACAAACTCGGAAATTACTATATAAAACTAAAAGGTGATACTTAAATCTGTTTATAATTATATTTATGTTATTATTTATTAAAAATATTAACTAATTTAGAAAATATTAAATAATACTTAAAACTACTACAATTGTATGACGTCACGAGTCACGACACGCAACTAAGAACTTGCAACTACACGTCGTGTCAAGTCCGCGAACGCGCGGACATCGCAACGTCGCGAACACATATTTTATGGATGTATCTTTGCTTTTTTATTCTTGTGCTTGGTTTGGTGTGGAATTGCTTTTTTATCGAAAATGAAGCCGGATGATATGGAAGCCATTTTGAGGCAATTAGAAAATGGCCAAATTTTAGAGGACGAGTCCAGTGGTAATGAAGATGATATCGACTACTGTTCGAATTAAAAAGAGCTGCAGATAGAGCTAGAAGATGAAGACGAGTTCGTTGTAGATCCGTCGTTAGTCAATAAATCTTTTGATATTAAACATTTAGAGACCGTAGAATAAGGCCCAGCTCCTTCGATGAATAATTACAATCCTCGAAACATAGCATGGAGAGTAAGAAATATGGACATTAACATAAATGCTTTCTAATTTGAAGGAAACTCAGAATTTTCACAAGAAACTCTGAATCTAGAAACACCTTCCCAGTTTTTTTCTTACTTTTTCAATGGCCAAATATTGAAATTTCTTGTGGACGAGTCAAATAAATATACTTTCCAAAAGAACCCCAACTTTACAGAACGTGTTACTATACGGAATTACGAAAGTTTCTCGGAATTCTTATTTTCACTAGTGTTGATCATTATCCTAATGTCAGGTCATATTGGTCAAACATTGTAAAATTTAAACCTGTACAAACCATGAATCGCAATAGATTTGATAAAATCCGACAAATTATTCATATGAATGACGACGCCCAATATTTTTCCCCTGATCATCCCCAACATGATCGACTGCATAAAGTAAGACCAGTGATAGACCACTTGAACACTAAATTTATTACTGTGCCATTTGACCATCGACTCTCACTAGATGAACAAATGTGTGCAACCAAAATTAGGCATTTTATGAAACAATATTTACCCAATAAACTCCACAAGTGGGGTTTCAAGTTATATGTTGTATGCTCTCTTTCTGTGTATGCATACGGTTTTGAGGTTTACTCAGGGGCTAAAGACGTTTATCTGGCGAACCAGATCTCGGAGTAGTATCGAGTAGAGTTATACGATTACTAGCGGCCCATTCGCGGCTTAAAGCAGCTTAAACATAATCAATATAAATTAAATAATTAATATAATTAATACAAACAATAATTTTGAGAAAGTGCAAGTGAGTGAAGTGAGAAAGCACTAACATGGCTGCTTGCGAGGACGAAATCGGCGGCAAGGGCGCCCTCCGCTGGACTCGTGTCTATGCTTGCGGCCTTAAACGGAGCGTTGAATTATTTAAAATTTACATTTTCTCAAAAAGTATACGTTCAAATTACATACTATAAAAGACAAAGCATATCTTCATAAAAAATCCTTGGTGATGGAATAACTTTCGCTCGTAAGTTTCAATATCTTTATCAAATAAAAAACTTTGAAATATCACCTTGCAATTTTCAATTATTTTTTTGTCACAAAATATCTTGTTGTGATTTATTTATAAGAGATAGATATACCGTATCGCGGACTTTTATTTTGAACTAATAAAATAGAACATTTCTTCCATACAATGTACTGACATATTATATACGTATTTTACTATATTTGAAGCGCACGCGCCTTATGCAATTCGATGGCGTTCATTATTATTCTTATTTCGTTATTTAAGAATAACTAATACGTACACCGTAATATTATATATAGCCTATAGCGCTTCAGAAAAACGTAACTTTCAAACAAAATAAAAAATAAGTAAATCGGACCAGTAGATCCAGAGATCTTAGCGTTTAAACAAACAAACAAACTTTTCCGCTTTATTATATTAGTATAGATTACGACCACTTCCAAGGTACATGATTCATATTTTATATTTTGATAATTTCTACAAGAATATTCCTCGGCTACATTATTTGACCAAAGAAGGAATTTATTGTCTTGGTACGGTACAGAGAAATAGGCTTGGTAAATCTTGCAAGCTGCCTGAGAAAAAGGACAAAAGGACTAAAGTCTAACGTACCCAGAGGCACATATCACGAAAACGTTGCCACTTTTGAAGGCATAGAATTTTCGGCAATAAGCTGGAAAGATAATAAGCAAGTTCTATTGCTTTCTATTTATGTTGGTGCTGTACCATAAGAGACCCGCTAACCCGTTACGATAAAAAATTAAAAAGGAATGTCGTAGTACCATCCGTAGTACCATCCGAGTCATAAAGGAGTATAATGCCCACATGGGAGGTGTTGATCTGATGGACAGCTTCATTGGCCGATATCACATTCGCATAAAGTCAAGAAAGTGGACAACAAGACTGTTCTATCAGCTCTTAGACATGACTGTGATAAATGATTGGATACTGTACAAGAAAGTAAATATAGCGAACGGAAAATCCCAGATGGATATTATGAAGTTAGCAGAATTCAGAACCGAGCTTGCAGATGTCGGTATTAAAGTCGCTTAAGAAATAATAGACTGTAGGGATAATGCACATTGATTAATATTGTTTATAAACAACAATTGTAGAAACACTTAACCAGCGTCATAAATGTATAAGCTACAAATACAATTGTGAAAATGTGGACTATGGCAGCGGGACGATATTAATGAGACGAGACCTTATGTTCAACTCTTTTATTATAGGCTAAAAACCACGGGCAGGTATACAAGTCCTACCTTCTACTGACGTACGTTACGATCGTATTGGCCATGAGAAAATATTTATGGATTGAAGAAATAAATGTAAATATAACAATTGTAGGAAAATTACTTCTTGAATTTGTAATAAATGTAAAGTTTCTTTATGCTATAGCGGTTTTTGTGAAATACGCTATTTAATAATATTTTATATTTTTAATTATGGAGTGAAATTAAATTTCCAAAATTTTGTGGAAAAATAGTCCAAATTTATTTAACACTTAATAAGATATACAAAGAGAATAATTTTACACACTCACAGAAGGAAAGAAAGAATTTTAAAGAAATAGTAAAAGAAACAGATAAGCAAAACAGATACGTATTAGCAAGAAGATAAGGCTTAAAATTG
>JAATLQ010029663.1:0-11136 GCA_013421005.1 Heliconius erato x Heliconius himera | reverse complement strand
CTTAACACTAAGCCCCCTCTGCCTACAATGTTAAACGGGAAAAGCGTGCAACTGTAAATATAAACAAATATTTCAGCGGCTTTAGAGTTTCATAAAGCTATATGAAAAAGAAATGTTCAATACGTTATGAGTCACGGATCTGTGATTCATATTCAATACAATAAACCGAGTTGCGTTCTATTTATCTTGGGTCACTTCTCTCGTCACGGATTAATGTAAAATTTACTATGTAATAATGCTAAAAAATGTAACACAATTTCTATAAAATTCGTTCGTCGAACGTCACCGTCGGCGTTGTGGTGCAGCGGCACAGCGTCTAACTATGAACGGGACAATTGGGGGCTCTATTCCTACTCGGGGGAATTATTTGTTTTTATTTTTGCCAACGAGGCATAGCGCAGCTTTGTATTTCGTCACTAAATACGCAAAGTAACGTAACTCTTCGTATGACACATTCAATATTCTGTAGTAGATGTGTTCAAAGACGTACTACGAGTACCAACACACGTCACCACTACAACTAACCCACCGCGTCCAGCTACAGTGACGCCGACCACAACGAATGAGTGACAATATATCGTCGCAGCCGAAGCTGGTAGCGGGACAGAGCCTTCACATAATTGTTTCCTAAACGATGTACAGTCGTCACTAATTAATCACGTCGCTCTCAGTTCAGCGTGACGTGGACAGGCGTGTTAGGCTCGCTGGTAACGACACGCGCCGAAACTCGGTTATATTGAACATAGAGCCCTGTTTCGTTTGCTTGCACTTACATTTTTCATTTATTGAACATAGAACCCTGTTTACTTTTAGTTTTTTTTGCACGGGAATATTTTGGATTTTTTTTGTGGTGCCAGTACTTAATAATAAAAAAGAAACGTTCCATTTGAAAATATTTTCATGGAATCAAACCCTATAAATTATAAGGCACGCCTAATTACACTAAGTTTCTTATATGATTATGTCATTTTATGCGTTATACATAGATATATGTATGTACATACATGGCTCGTTGTGTGACACACTATGATCTCTCAGCATAAAGCCAAGTTTCATAACTAAAACTAATGAAACGCTGTGAACCAAAAACCGATATTTTCCTCAATAAATATACAATAGGACATTTTTATTGAATCCGTTTACGATGACGAGTATAGCAGTTCTAATATAGAATATCGTCAAATATAGTTGCGTTGGATATTTGGTTAGCTTGCGGTTATGTATTTATTAAGATGTAACTAACCGTACATGGTTTCTTACTATTACGTAATGGATTATTGTTATTTAATTAATAAAAAGATATCCTAACCCTGTAATGTGATATGAAACGCAAATGTGTAGAAGAAGATTAAAGTTAGTTTCAATATTTCATAGCGAAATGATCATTTACTAATTATTTTTAAAAAATGTCAGTACTTTTAATATTAAGTTTTTATTGATTACACTATTGTGTGTCTTTAATAATTTTAATAAACACAAAATTTTTCATTAAGATTAGAATAAGATTACTTAATTAAAACATGGGTCAAGTCACGTAATTCCATTCTAGTTCTGCTTAACTCTGATTAGCTTGTTGATCTGTATCGGTTGGTACCAAATACTGATGGTCGTGGAGTCTGTTCGTGAGTAGGACAAGTAAGATCTAATTAATAGTATATTACCCGTACTAGTGTAGAATCAATAAACGACGAGTATCCAGCCCTGTCCCTACATCTAACTCGCACCTTGACCGTCAACTAATCACAGGGACTGACATACAAGTCGGTAGGGATCATCTAAACTAAGTCATCAAGAGCTTCCTACACGACATCATATCACACGCTGTCGTTACTTTAACAAGACGCACAAAGGGATTCATTTACAACTCTGACGCTATCGGCAGGTTCATTCGGCGGGAAAATGGAGGTTCCGTTACTGATATACTCGTATTGCAAGACAACATCAAGAAGCAAAGCTAACCACCACCGACCACCAACGATCAACCAAAACATTGAGATTTGCTAGTCCTTTAAAGATCGTAACATCTCATTGACAATGATGGGGAGACGAGACCAATCAATGTTCAGACGGTTGTGGGTCCCCATTCGGGGGCATTAATTATTTTATTTTACTTGCTTTGGTTACAATTACTTTAAAATTAGGCGCTTTGCACGGTGGGGTTCCCTTTTAATGATTCACGCAATATTTCAAGGAGTGGATACTACTATGGAACGTAGTGACTTACGACTAGATTCCTTCAGCCTCCTTTGGTATTTGCGGGATTCTACGGAAAGTTAAAATAATAAGCACAACACACATACAACTTCTAAAAGTTGAGAAACTTAAGTTTGCTCATTACTGTTTACTCACTTTGTATTAAATGAACTACAAATACAAGTTTTGCCGATGTCTCCAGAATTCGGCGCAAAGTGGAGAACGGAAATGTCTTAACCCTCTGCCTACCCCGCTATGTGCAGGATACAGCGTGAAGCAAAAACAATATGTAATTGTATTTCTTTCCTATCCATAGCCAAATTCAAGTTCGTTTGTCATCCTTTATTGTTATAAGCAATATTATTAGTTTTATGCTTATATCAAATAACCTTTATCCTTTTCCAGTAGGTGTTGTATAGTTGTAAGTAAGCCAGGTCGAACGCAAAACACTTACGAGGTACGTCTTTGATACTATCGCCTTTCTCACCTGTTTTTGTTTCTAAAGATTTGTACAAAAGCTTTTTCATTATTTAGGCGCAATTACACATTTAAAGTCACTCTTTTTCTTTTTATTGTGATGCGAACATCTTCTGTTTTAATATAATGAAACGTTTTTATTAGGTCGACTTGCTCTAAAAAACTAAAATTGATCCATTTCTATGTTACGTGCCATCATAATAATTTGGTATAATCGAGCTGGTCTGAAGATGGAGCCAGGAACTGAATAGTGAAAGTCTTCTAAGACTTCTAGTAAATTTGTAGCTCAGAAAAAACTCTATAGCACTTGCAGTACTTGTAGAGAAGCATGTTATTTACTTTTTAAAGTGTGTTGACGAATGACGATGAAATAAGTAGAAAATTAGTTATTGACACTTTTCAATATTGATTAATATATTTTTGTAATAATAACCTAGTAGTTGTATAACTTACAGCAGCTGTGTTCGAATATGTAACTAAATAAATAATAAGATTTCTTTGTATCAATGTTTAATTTCATTTGTAAATATAATATAAATAAATTTTATATTGTAATTTAATAAAGGTTCTTATATTTAACTTTTGCTAATAGAAAGTAAAATGTAATGAAAGATATTATTTTTGTTCCAAATTAAATATGACCCGGTGGGGTTTGAGAGTGTTGTACAAGCCGTACTGGTGTGTTGTCGCAAGAAGCGTGTGGGGATCAAAGTAATGAAGAGACGTTAGTTTAGAGACGAAGATAGCAATAAAATAAGAAATATGTTCTATATTTCTTATTTTATTGCTACCAATTGATGTAACTCAACGTCGCGCTTTATCTGGTAGATAAGGCGCGACGTTAAGTGAGGAAATGAAAATAAATATTTCTCGCAGTAGTTAGTGGTAATCAAACCCACGACCGTCACGTTTACAGTCTTGCGCTATCTCACAGCGTCTGTACCACGACTTTCTTATAAGGAGCACATCAAACGAAAGGACAGAATAAGATTTTATTAATTAAGAGTTATTTCACATATGTATTGTTTATTTAATATGATAAACTAATAACGGACCTTGAAATATAAGAATTACCTTAAATGGCATTTAAATCTAAATAAATTCTTTAAAAAAAGAACTACATATGTCGTCTTGCGTATCAGCGTAGGTAGAAGGCACTTAGGTTAAAGACACCCCTTTCCCCACTTTCCAATGTTCGAGACATTGCGTGTTGAGTGGCGGAACTCTACGCCGCGCATTCTGTGCCTTTAAGAAAACTTTTTACTTGCGCTGTTCAATGAGACATTAGATATAACTATTCTGTTACCCTTTTAAGAGATTATCAACAAAAAATATTTTGAACAAACAGACAAATTGTACGAAATGTACAAAATATTAATACCATTAAAGTGGTTACAATGCCGCAAGGTTCTTTTGTTTTTCATGCAAAAGGATAGATATCCAAAAAAAAATTAGATGTAGCTCGAAAATTGGGCTACTTATTTCACGCATTTGAAGCGTTTTTTCCAGACAGGTTGCGAAATTTAGTGATACACCATTCTCTACTTTTCCTTATTTTTCTTACTGTATAGAGAGATCAAGGCTCCGACACCGGACAATAGCATCTACAGCTGAGTAAAATTCACAAAAAATATATATTAATATTAATTCTCTAGAAAATGCCAAATCTCTTTTGAATTCTGTGAAAATAAGTAACGAACCTCGTCGTTGCGACTCAAAGCCTTACAACATGCAAATGAAGACTCTCCTCGACCCCACTTATTCCATTTGTCAAGTAATTGTCAAATTAGTGGTCACAATTTTTCAGCGGGACCCTTGAGGGACCCCGAGTAATTACTCCTATACCGTCATTTGTAATAGGTACGTATTACACGCTACGACAGGCAGCAGTATATATAACTTTAGTAAACTAATAACTGTGCTCGCTTAGACCGTTTCGAAGTGAATCACTTTAATGGCTTGGTTTTAGATGTCAGTTTTTGTTTTTAATTTTTGTTATGTTTAAGAAAATAAATAAATAATTAAAAAGTATTGAATCTATTGCTGCATTACATATTCCAGAAAAATTGCATATTATTAAATGTCTTACGTGATAGTTATGGGCTTAAAACTAATTCATATGAATGTATGTATAAGAGGCCAGTCGTGGCGCAGCGGCACGAGGTGTGACTGCACAACCGACTGATTGTGGGTTCGATTCCCACTCGAGGAGATGAAATATTTACTTAAATTTATATTTCCATTTCTTCGCTCTGGTGCCGAGGTTAAGCGCGGCGTTGAGTTCTGCCACTCAACACGCAATGCCTCCAGAATTCGGCAGAAAGTGGGGAACGGAGTGTCTTAACACTAGGTTCCCTCTGCCTACCCTGCTGTGTGCGGGATACAGCGTGAAGCTGTATTTATAATGCAGAGAATCCTCTGTGCCCTCTATAGTAAGTCTAGGTTCCAATTATTAGAATACGATATATATAAATGAGGAAAATCCGATAAAATCTGCAAAAATATTGAAGATGCATATGTGAAGTTTGTTTAATAAATACTGCTTCGTTATATTATTGTACCTAAACGTATATTACTTAAGCTTAACTTATGTTACAAATATTGCGTCGCCGGTCCCGTCTACGGCCGCGACCGCCGCGAGCCGCCGCCCAGCGGGGCGGGTTGCGGGTACAGGTGACATGCGAATATACTGGTTCGAATTGAAAATATCTTATTGTGTGAGATTAATATTTTTTCAAACTTATTGAAGAAAGCTATAAGATATATCATCGAGTGAATCAGTTTCTTTGGACACTTAAAATGTGTTATGTGTCACACATACACATATCTTAAGCTTAGATGTTAACAAAATAGGTAGAAAGGAGTAGTTGAACTTTTTCATTTTTGCTTTTCTCTACACATTTTGTTAAAAAATTCAAAAAAGATAAAAAAACATATTCACAACATATGTATATGACACATAAAAAGCAAATCTCCAGCAAGAAGACAATAAGCTGTAATTCTCGTCGCGGGACAAGATTGCCGTCAATTTATCATTTCGTCCCAAAACGACGCCTGAAACGCGACTAAAAAGCCTGAACCTGTAAAATATAGCCGTTGGAGCTATGTACATATATATATATGTAGAATCCGGAGCTCAGAATATAAACAAAGAAAGATCCAGAAAGACTATTTATTTAAATAAAAATTAAAATAACAATTGTTACACGAAGCTTCGTGTCGCCATTATGGCTCGCCCTTCCGTTTCCCCACTTTCCGGCGCATTCCAGAGGCATTGCGTGTTGAGTGGCGGAACTAAACACCGCGCTTTGCCTCGACACCAGAACTAATTTTGTTGATATTTAGTTCCAACCAGTGGAAACCGAATCTAGAACCGCGTTTACAGCCACACCGTTGTGTCCCTGCACCACGACGGCTAGTAATATATATTTTTAATACTTCTATTTATCAAAGGAAACATTTGTGAAATGATAATATATTCATTCGTACAGCGTTGGAGCGAGTAAGGATTAATGTGACTTTTCTCTAAGGTTAAAGCTAAAGTAAGCTTGTTCTGTTTTTTCTAAATTGATAAATGAATACAAGATAATAATTTGTATGAAAGCATTGTTTAAGGTAAGTAGATAAAGTGCTTGTTCAATTCAAATCAGTTGTTCCTGAGTTCAGTGTGCTGAACCAAACAAACTCTTCAGTTTTATAATATGTATAGATAAATTACACGAGGCCATTCGTAGCGCAGGGATACAGAGTGTGACTGTAAAATCGACTGGTTGTGGGTTCGATCCCCACTCGAGGAGATAAAATATTGACTTACATTTATATTTTCATTTCTTCGCTCTGGTGTCGAGGCAAAGCGAGGCTTTGAGATCCGCGGATGACTTCACTTAATAACGCGAAATGCCTCTAGAACTCTTATCTTAATACTAAGTCCTGTTTCCTACTCTGTTATACTTAAGTGCCGTATGCTTATACTTGTAGTTTAAACAAATAGCAATGGAAAATATTTTATAACATATTAATACAAATAATTTATTTTATTTGCTTTAATTACAGGATATACTTCCGTATATCTTTACTCATAATAAAATTTCAATCGGTAATTTCTTGAAATAATATAATTTTCTTCGCAAATCTGTTGTCGATGTTTTCAGACTAACAATTAATTGTGTTCATTTGTTGAAACTAAATATTAAGTTAGTGACAGCTCCATTCTCTTATTATTTGTGAGAAACAATTAATTCATTGGATTTCACTAATTCCGAAGTCGTTGAAGCTACAGACTACAGTCTACTGTCTATAGTCTACAATATGCGACCAAAATGCGAGGATTGGCATTTGACTGATGAGTGCGCACTTGAAGTGGTTCACTTCAATGAATATTTTAGTAGAACGAAAATATAGTAGTTAGACAACATTGTTTTGTCTCTGTTCGTCTCTCTCCGCTTTCACCTCGAGTGCCTCAGTTCTACATATCCGTCCATTTAGGGACTAGTTTATGAAGCTTTGCATCAAGAATTTTTCTATGTAATTTTTTTTTTATTAAGATTTGAACTCACTACCGACATGCTACCGACTGGCCATAAATACCAGACCAGATATGGCGCGATGGCGTAACTGAAATAATTTATGTATATAATATATCTATATTCTATAAAATACATTAGTTAAAGAGGCAATTTAAGTTGAAAATGAATGCTAGTAACGTTAGAAACAATGAAAATTTAAATAAATTTTAATTAAACTTCAATTAAATTGAACAACATTAACCTTTTGCTACTAAACAGAAAAATGTATACAAACAAATTTATGTTTTGATACCTTCATTTAGCAATTACGACAAACCGAATAAATGACGCTTACAGAACATAACGGGGAATGAGGTTGAGACGCACCACGCACACGAGGCATTTCTGTAATTACTTAAAAACGTTTAAAGATAAGATTTTCATTGAAAAGTCCTTGTAAATTTCTGTATTAGGCTGTATCTTATATATAGCAGAATAAGTCGAGGAAACCTAGTTGAAATTTAGTTTCGTACTTTCTGTTTAATCGATTTTCGAATCATTGTTGACATGTTCAGTGATGGAACTCAACCCCGCACTTTATCGTGTTACATGCCCGCCGAACCCACAACAATCGTGCTTACAGTCACACCCTAGTGCTCCTGCGTTTACGACGCATGACGGTATCTAATATCTATATAATCAATATTTATAGTATGTTTTTGGTTAACAGATACCAAAAGTTATTAAAGCACATTCAAAGGAAGCATATTTTAGACAATTTTAAATTCTCATACCTTTTGAACAACTAAAACATTATTTTTGTTTATAATTTTTTTTTCCAAACTTAAAAAAGTCTGTTTTTCATCAAGTAGTATCATAATTACTTTGTCGGCGGAAAAATATTCAAAATGTTAAAAATTACACTATAAGAAAATCACATTAATCTTAAATTTACATTAAGTATATGCGCGACAATAATGGACGAATAACTCAATATCAATCCAACCGATTTCGATTATACTTTTTTTTATTGTAAAGGATATATATTAATGTGGTGGTTTGATGACAATTTGATCCGGTTAAAATTGAAGAAGTCGGTTTTTTTATTATAATAATATTATTTTTCCTATTAAAATTTCTTTATACTCTATTATGTAAACTATCCTATATGTTACATTAGGCTTTGAACTATTACTATGCTAAAATGCATTCACTATCAGCTAGTGTTATCGATATTTTAAATAATTTGTATTTTCTCGGTTATCATTTTTTTAAGAAAACTATAATGATAACCGGAATAAAACTCAAAAAAATGTTCCTTCAGACTCTAGGATAGCCTACAAAAATTATTAATTTCTGCCCGCTAGTTTTTGCGTGATCGGCGAACAAACAAACAGACAAGAATTCTGTTCAATATTGAAACTGATTTCATTTTTTATAGTGATGTACATTTATCTATTTACAGCGCACGTATATTTAATTTAAACACCTACAAAATCGCCCTGCACAAGTATAAAAGTCATGAGCTTTGGCCAAAACTTCAGTTCGGGTTTCAAAATGTCAAATTATAAAAAGATTTTGCAAATAAAATAAAAATTATCTATCAATTTTCCCATTCCATTAACCCATATATTTTACAACAAAAGTTCCAATGCATACATAGTAAAAAAATCTAATATGAATAGTTGACCGTCGTAAGGGATGGCCTTGTGTGTGTGAATATTCAGTGGAACTATTTGCTTTCGATTTCAGAGCCCACGACCAGCCTCGTACTTTGACTTGTTTGTCAAATTAAATTAAAATTTCACAGACAAACAGGTTGACATAGAGTGGTGTAAGTAAATAAGCTCCGGGAGCTGACGAGGTTGTCAGAGGTCGGTGGAGGTCGGTGGGGGCAGGTGGTACTTGTAATCGAATAAGAATTTTACTATATCTTCTGATATGTTTATTTTTGTAGACATTCTAATTTGAGATAAAAATAAATCTAAGAATTTGCTTGTAATAGAGTAGGACAAAACAGGATATATGCTCTGATGGGATACGCGCACCACTTTCTAAAAATCCTATATATAAAAATAAGAAATGGAAATACGTTTGGTAAGTACGTTCTGCATGCGCCTGTCATTCTTCTGAAACACAATCTCGCAACAAAATCGCAGGACGAATTATATTTTGTTTTCTGAGCGAATATATTTGCAGAAGACGCTAAAAATGCTGTAACTTTGTAAAAAAGATGGCTTACATTGTATTTTATCATGTTGTTAGATTGGACCACTAAGAACACATTTAGACAAACATTGAGTCTTTGTATTTATTTTTCTTAAAATTTAAAAGGACTGTCATTCTATATAGAAAGAGAGAAAGAGCCTCGTCAAAGTGTTTTATATTAATGTCGTGGCTATTTTAAAATTTATTATTATACTATATATTACTATATATTTATGATAGATGCTAACAGCAAACAGCAAGTGTGAATGTGTTTATAATATTTTTTTTCGTTCACTGGAGGGCAGAGAAGAACGTAAACAGAAGGGCACTTATTGGTACTGTATCTCAACGCAAATCTTGCAAAAGATCCGGTTCAATTTAGTTGTTTTTTTTTTTTAATTACTATGATTGATACGGCAAAAAAACTAATTAATAATTCAACATAAAGAATTAAACTAGTTAAATTAAAATATTATGTTTTCAAAAGAGCATCTATCCCGTTTTACCCTAAAGATTTATAGTATACCGATTATACATTATATTCGTTGTTAATTTTTAAGTCTATATTGGAATAGAAATAAAAATAATTGAACCCCCGAGCCGAATCGAACCCATAACCATCGCATTTACAGACTGTCACCGCGCAATACAACGGCCAGAATATGCTATACATTATCCTTTTCTCAAATATATTGTGAAAATGACTGAATCGATAATTAATGTTTTGTTATTTAGCTAATAGACAATAGCTTATTCAAATTATAGTTTCAGTATAAAATGATTATTATCAAAACTTTAAATATATCGCTCTTGATCGATGTTGGTACATGGAAAATATAATAGAAAAACCAATATTGGGGCATTTATCGATGTGATAGAACCCAAAACAATGATTTTTAAAATGTATGCCTGCTTGTTTGTCTGTTCGTTTGTTCACTATAATCTTAGAATCCTCTTAACCGATCTAAATGCAGTTTTCGATTATGTACAACGGCAAACTTTTCTTAATATTTCTTCGTATTCGTTTCATTTAAAACGATTCATAAATAAAAAAGATATATGAATATAAAGTATGTACTTGGTTTGACAACATTGCTACAACTTTTTTTCATTGAATTGGTTGAAACTTTATTTTTGTTTACACAACATAAACGTTATGTCCACATGACATAACATTTAATGGTTATTGAAATTAAAAGTAAAATGTGAATTTGAAGTGTAAAAGTACGAATTTTAAGTTAAAAGGGATGAATTTAAAATTCATTGTTTTACAATGAATTTGGAGTTTAAAATGATTAATTAGAAGTAAAAAATTATTAAGTTGATGTGTAGACGGAAAAAATTGAAGAGGAGAGAGGACAAGGACAGAGACTGTGTAAAATTGAGATTTTGGCGGGAAAAAGAAGGAATTTAGAGTAAAAATCTATAGATATACAGTTTGTATGTAATTCATGACACGTGGATGTCCCTGACATCCACGTGTCATGAATTACGTACAATAACGTCCGTTCGTATAATTGATGAGCGAACGTGAGTAGTTTTACATTAAAACGTAACACATTGTATAATCGATGAGTGAAATATTTTTTGTACTGTTTTCTTTTGTATAATATAATGAGTAATTTGTAGTAGACATTGAAGTATAGTTATAAAAAATAAATATATATATTTAGCTACACACTGTATTTCACATGTAGTAGAGTGGGCAGTGGGAACCTAGTGTTGAGAAAGTTTGTTCCCAACCTTAAAAAAT
>JAATLQ010029662.1:0-10949 GCA_013421005.1 Heliconius erato x Heliconius himera | reverse complement strand
TTTCACCACCCAGTTCCACCAGTCCATCGCCAACGGAAACGGACTTTATTCTTCCACCAATCTGGCTTTTAGCTTCCAAAGCCAGGACTCTTTTACCGGCTTTGGCGAGGTTAGACGCCGCTGTCACACCTGCTGACCCCAGTCCCACCACGATCGTATCGTATGGAACTGATGACGGTGATCTATAAATAACAGGTAGATTATTCTGTATAATAAAACAGTTGAGATCAACAGTCGTGGTGCAGGGCACAAGCGTGTAACTGACTAACTGGACATGCGACTGGTTGTGGGTTCGAGCCCTACTCGGGGAAATATAATGTTTATTTACATTTATATTTTAATATGGAGAACGGACATTAAGTTCCCTTTGCCTACTCTGCTGTGTGCGGGATACAGCGTAAAGGCGATTTTAGATAAAACACTAAATCAGTTCTGATAAAACAAATAACGGTGTTTAGTTCTGATTTTGAACACACGATGTCCAAAATTTGGCGAAGTGTGGAAACTGTTCCACATTGAATAATTCTTGTATCTGATACTCCGTTAACGAAGAAAGCAGTATGCTATATTATATCACATTAATCGTGTCGATGTATCCACTGTACCTGCGTGTAAAGCTGCCTCGGGCACCTAGAATATTTCCCGTGTCATACAAGACTCTGCCTTCCTTAATTCCTTTCATTTAACCACGAAGGTGAAATCGGAAGATACAAGCTCATCCTCTTATTATACAGAAAGAAATTATTTAAAAATAGGAAAGTAATCAAAAATACTTACACATAATGCAGGAAAAGCACGAAGCTAAGAAGAATATTTGCTAAAGCCCCCATTGCTGAGTGAACACTGTACTTGCTTGTACTGGCTTCAACAATGATTATAGGCTTTATATATACGAAAATTTTAATTATTCAATATCTTTATCGATGTATAAATTAAAAAAACACCTTTTGTTATACTGAAATTTATTCACGGAGTATTTTTAATTAATTTATTTATTGCAATAATAAATAAGTTTGAAGATCTTTTTTTTTAAATTATAACCGTTTTTAAAAAAAGGAAGTCATTGATTTTGCATGTATTTAATATTGTCATGACTGTGTAATATTTGAGTATGATAATTTCTATAGACAGATTAATTTCGCAAATTCCCATTTAAATCCCATTCCCCAAAGTTTATATAACTTTAAGATAAACAGAACCTGTATCAAACTGGAGTAATTGGTTTGGGCTGAAGGTTAACCCTGTAAAATCTCAGGCTATAATAATTGGGAGCCCAGGTATGGTTTCCAGGGTTGATTACACACATTTACCACCTATTGTATACAATGATACGTATTTACCATACTGCACGTCAGTTAAAAATCTTGGGGTACATTTAGACCAGAACATGTCATGGTCCGTACATGTAAATAATATAAGTCGGAAAATATTTCATGCGTTAGGCTCTCTACGACGTCTACGATTTATGTTGCCTATTCCAACCAAAATTATGTTAGCAAATACTCTATTACTCCCAATTCTCGATTATGCCGATGCAAGCTATCCTAACTTAACCGAGGACTATCTAAATAAACTTGAGCGACTTCAGAATCTCGCTATTCGGTTCATATTTAATTTGCGTAAGTATGACCATGTATCTGAATTTCGTTCTAAGCTCAAGTGGCTTCCAATACGCAGTCGCCGGAATCTACATACACTTTCTCTTCTGTACTGTGTGTTACACAACGAACAATCTCCTCCTTATCTAAAAGAGATGTTTGAATTTTTAGGAGCACACACAAATAGACTGAGATCCTCTGAGAACCTTGTTCTTAGAATTCCGAGGCACTCCTCTAGATCTTATGAGCACTCCTTTGCTGTAAAAGCAACTAAGTTGTGGAACGATCTACCCCTAGATATTAGGCGTTCAATATCTTTAAAAATATTTAAAAAATTAGTTAAAAATTATTATTTAAAGGATGATTCAGCTTGAAATGACATCAATATGCCCAACTCACTATTATAAATTGTATTATTATATATATTAGTATATTATAATATTATATATTCTTCAAATATATATGTATTATGTTTATGTATTAGGATTTAATATGATATGTAAGTTTATTTACACCACCCACTCTATTCTATCGCTTATATCCTAACCCAAAGGTTGTCTGGTAGAAATCGCTGATTAGCGATAAGACCGCCTTTTGTGTGTCAATTGTTCTATCTTTGTTCTTTTTATATCTTTTATTTCCTAAGGAATAATTGTGCACAATAAAGTGTAAATAAATAAATAAATAAACCAAAATTGTTTTCAGTAGTCCTTATTATGTGAATGATGTCGTTCATTTTAAACTTCTGAATGTTTTCAATTCTTCGTTCTGTTAAGACATCAAAGCGCAGCGTTGAGTTCCACCATTCAATACACAACTTCCACCATTCAATACATAATTTCTTTAAAATTAGACGGCGGCGTGAGAATGTACTATACTAGATTCTAAATTCCTTTTGCCTACCCTGCTTTATGTGGTATACATCGTCAAGCTACACTGATATTATATTTCACTGTGATAGGTGGAAAATATTAAACATTTTTGGAAATCAAGAATGAATATTTTGCTATATCATTCCTCCAAATAGAATTATAAAAAATGTATTTTCCCAATAATTTAACCGTCTTTTCACGCTCTGTATTTATTTTAAGATTTTCTATATTATTTATTGTGTGCAATGAAGTGTTTCTATTTATCTATCTATCTTTTTTGAGAAATTCATTCAGCTAAAGTTGAGTGTACAAGCTAGTACTAATATATATTTTACTTTAAGGATCCCTAATTAATTGTAAATGGCTTAATATGTACATACGAGTATGTGATAAGCAAATTGTATGGTAATTAAATAAAAAAAAATATCTTTGTTATGCATTAATGGTCAATGATAGTCTAATTCGGACTTTTTTTAATGGAAAAGGACAAGGACACAACAAAAAAAAACAAGCGTTCGGGTCACTCGATTGTAAGTGATTACCGCCGCCTACGACCCCGTGCAACACCAGAGGAGATAGACGCGCTTTAAGGTGGAGATAGACGCGCTATTTGATGGTCATGTCATATCGACCTGGAAACACTGCCGCGGGTAAGCCATTCCACAGTTCCGTGGCGCGTGGAATGATGTTCCTACGAAACCGCACAGTGTTGGATTGCCACGTATCCAGATGGTGTGGATGCTATTTTAACTTGTGACGTACTGTGTGGTTAGAAAATTCGGCGGCAGGTAACAGGTCAAACAGTTCTTCAGAACACTCCCCATGATAAATGCGGTAGAGAACGAACAGCGAGGAGACGTCTCTACGTAAAGCCAAAGGGTCAAGCCTTTCACATATCATTGGATCCCCAATGATTCGAATGGCTCTACATTGTATGCGATCAAATTCAAGCTGCTACTAGGGTACACCAGCCCATAGATGAGAACAGTACTCCATTTGGGGCCGCACCTGGGCCCTTTATAGGGCCAATCGGTGTTTTGGCGTGAACTACCGTCTCGCTCTGTTGATAACCCCCAGTTTCTTCGAGGCCAACTTGGCCTTGCTTTCCAGATGATCACGATACTGGCAGTAACTCGAAACGTTAATTCCCAATATACTGATACTGGGTGAGGCTCTAAGCCCTAAAGGAAGTGTTTTGAAAGATTGGCGATACGATAAATGTGATTTTTTAGTGGTTAACGCGCAAACTTGTGTCTTCAGGAGGTTAAATTGAACTAAGTTCCTTTCACCCCATGAGGAGACATTGTCGAAGGATGCCTCAACAGAAGACACAAGTTTATTTCGGCACTGTTAAGCGCTTTCCCGAGAAAGACTCGAAAAGATCATCTGCATAGCAATGAATGCTAGAATTCTCTAACATGTCAATGATATGCAGAAGAAACAGCGTAGGGGAAAGCACGTGGCCTTGGGAGACAATTTTTTTGTTTGCTTTAATTATTTTCATTTGTTTTCTATTTAAATTGCCTAAAAGTGTTCTATTAAACGTTTTTTTTAATATTGGTTAAAAACATATAGTATACAAATACCAAACACTTTAGACTGATCCTTTTTTTTACACTATAGGGCAATTAGTTACATCCAGTAGTTGGTTCTTTTGTGTCAAAGTTATCCATTTGATGAGGGTATCTTAGGCAGATTACAAAATTCAGATTTTGCTGATGAATTTTGAAAAGTTTATGGGTGAAAAATTTTATGAGAGCACTAATAAAATAAAAACACTCTTGCAATGTGCTTTAAATTTTAAGTAGTCTCTAAATAAGTCGTTTAATTAATAATTTCCATTTTCTGCAATAATTTTATATAATAACTATAACTTAGTTACTTACTTATAATAAATTTACTCTGTTTCGATGTTTCATTATTTAATTATTTTTTATTATTCTTTTCATTAGCCCGTATCTGAGAACATTACATTTCTCTCTTCATGAGTTATCTGTGAGAGATTGCTATTAGTAATAAGTTAGTTAGTTTTTTTATTTGCATCCTACGTCATTGTTCTGTTTGCTGTTTTGTTTTATCGATTTTGTACATTTTTCTATTTATCTATCTATCATTTGATTTCATGCAGAATAGCTACCATTATAATATTGAGTGGCTAGAGGGCGCGCGCGGCTTCGCCCGCTTATAAGGAGTGAATTCTTAAAAACCATAAAACACGTGTTCAATGAAATATTTTTAAGAGTCTGAATTTCAAATTTTATAAAAATCGGTACAGATTATTTTTTTTTTCCATACAAACTTTCAACCCCTATTTCATCCGTTTAGGGTTAAAATTTTTCAAATTCCCTTCTTAGTGGATGTCCAGAATATGAAAATAAACATCTGCCCAAATTTCACGTTTCTACCATCAGCGGTTACGGCTCTGCGTGCGTCTTACCTCAGTCAGTCAGCACAACGCCGAGGTATAAACTCAACATGCCATGGACTCCTACCATTTTGTTTGTTTGCTGAAAGATCTTAAGTTAGCTAACAAAGAAATCATACTCACATACTTCAATAGTGAATCTTACCCACGTTCATCTACCATTGGCAAATCTTTATTTCAAAGAGCCCACCAATTCTACGACGCTGTACACCTAGGGGACGAGTTTTAATGGGTGAAGAATGCCTTTCATCAGAGCAAGATGCCTACTCCCCAGCGTTATCAGAAGACCCTCAGTAGAAAGACAACCGGGACTTCTATCATATGTAAAACAACTTTTGAAACATTTTAAGAGCATTTTAAGAGAAAAGTTTCCATTAAAACTATATTTAAGTCTAACAAGAAAGTCAATCCAATTCTTAAGACCAGTGAAACGTAATTCACCTCTGCAGAGTGTAGACCTATAAAAACTAGATAGTAACTGAGGTTTAAAATACATTGTTCAAAAAAGGGAAAGCATCGGTGTTGTGGGAATCTCCGTTGTCAAGAACGGACATGCATCGAAGTCAGCTGCATCTGGGTAAAGAGCGGATAAACCTAATCATAATATCGGGTCTTATAAATCCCAAATCCTCGCTCGGGAGAAAAGATATATACAGAGATCACGAAAAAACATGGCATTTATAAAGAGATTGACGAGTGGTAACAGTTGATAAAGTAAAACATACAGAGAGTAAAGCTGTTGGCGCTCCGTTCTCTCTGATTACCCCGCTAGGGATAAAGTGAGATGTAAAAAATAAAGAATAATGAAAAAAATAAATAAAAGCAACTAAAGAATATTAATAGAAATCGTTAAATTTTAGATATATTTTATTAACTCTAAATATAAAATTTAAGTTGAAGTAGCTTATTTTTGTACTGTTCTATATGCTAAAAACAGTAATATTATTTATAACGTTTCCATTACACTGAAACTAAATGCCATGGAAGTGATATAGCAAGAAGATTCAGGAGAATAACATCCGAGAAAAATTCACGAACAAAATTTAGGTATTACGTAAATATTTAGTCATAGCTGGTTTAAACATTAAAAATTCTTCACACGACCCATCAGTGAGTACTAGTACTATTAAAAATATGTCTAAGATTCAGGACTACAGCCTGAAATCAGACCCATTCGTCTACTCTAAAAGCTAATAATCATTGTCTTCAGCTACTTTTCTTCCAGCGTCATTGCCATCTTTTATAATTTTACTGGCAATGACGTTGCAACCAATGATGTTTTTACATAAAACACGTTGGAATTTTATGAAAAACTCATTCAAAGTACATAAAATTTGCTGGTTACAGATTTGTTTAAAATGTCAATATAAGTATATATTAACGATTGCCGAAACATTTTTAATCTATAAGTAGTGAATAAAGATACCAATGACGATTCATGTGCTAAAATTAGGAGAATCCAATTTAAGACTTATTTATAAATTGTTAAAGCATCCGTGGCGGCAGTTGCACCGTCGGAAATTAAAGCTCTGCATGCTAACATTATTATAAGCCAAAATAAACACTACGTTAGATAACGTATTTTCTTGGCAATATTTAAAACACAAGCTCGCTCGATTAATGACTCTATTTTTATAAACTTTTTTTGCGATCGATTTTTGTGTAGCTACACCTAAATTATAAGCACGTTTTATTATTAAAATCTTTAAGTATGTACTTATTGCATTAAAAATAGCAAATAAAATTAATATAGTTTAATTACGAATATTTTTGAAAAGTAATTAGCTAAGAACACACCAAATCTCCACGTAAAATATTCAATTTTTTGAAGGTTTTTTCTTAAAATATATTTTTTTATATACTTAATCATTGAACTTGTCTAGACGACTTGTTTATTATTTAGTTAAGTATTTAATATGATATTCATCTTATTAAAATTATTTATTATTAATGAATAATCACAAGGAAATTGAAATTTGTGCGTTTTGGAGAACTGCCAAATAACTCTTACGCCCAATATTAATAACCTATCTCCAACGTCGATCTTAGATTGTAGAGATTGGATAGATATATGAAACAATCTAAGATTGACGTTGGAGATAGGTTATTAATATTGGGCGTAAAAAGATACAACTGTAAAACTACTGTACAATTAAAACATGCCTACAAGTACAGTCCTACAAGTGCAGTACAAGTTTGTAGGTACATGGGTTCACATAAAAAAAGTTTTCATTATTAGTAACCACACGTTCATACCAGAATTAAAAAAAAATAAAAAAGACATCGTCAAAGAAACACAATTTTTATTTCATATATTGATTTAAGACACGCAGAGGAAATATTTTGTAAGCGTTATTTACAAGAAAAATAATAAAAAAAATTAACTTCTTTCCAGTATTCTCTTAGCTTCTCTCTCTCCAGTCTCACTAGCGCCGTGAACGGTAGCATAGTGATTGAGGCTAGTAGCCTCTCCCGCGAACAACACTCGGGGATTACCCCACTTGTCAACAAGGGGTTCCCCTAGAATATGTCTTGCGTTCGGATATTCATACATAAACGAATCGTCATAGGACAAACAACCGCGAATGTGTGGGTCAGAGAAGAATGATGATCTGAAATGAACAATTTTCTTCAATTAAACAATCTGTTGGCTCATTCCTTTAACTCATTCAGAAGAATGGGTAAAAGTTAATACATAATTTACATTTAATTATTCGTATTAACATTTACTGAAAAGTGAATATACAAAGAGGTCATACACAATAATCTTCTTCGGTTCTGGTATCGACATGCTCTTGCCCATGAACCTCCTCAAAAGTTTAACCAATTTTGACTTGACAACTTCCTCTGGCAGGGATTCGATCTTAAAAAAAAAATTAAAATTACCATTATCAGCCTATTTTACAGACACATATCTAAATCCTGATTTCTGCTTTCGAATTTAAAAAGCAATAACACAATAAATACTAATTATATATTTTTTAGCTTCAAGGTTTTTCTGACTTATAGCAAGTAGCAGGTAATGCAAAGAGAACCTACTGTACAATATAGTACAATAACAAAAAAAATGACAATAAGAAAACCTAAGGAAACATATGTACATACCACTTTAGCAATTTCACTTCTTGAATAACAGGTCAAAGCTTTCCTGGCTCCCATCGGAGTACTGCAGGTTACTATCTTGGTAATCCAGTTGTCTTCTGTCTTGATGTCATCTCTGTCTTCTCCCTTCCACAAGAAACCGTAATACCTAGAATTTTAAATATATAATAAAAATATATAAATAAAATATTTTTAATATATAATAAAAATATTTTAAAGTTATATTTACCTTCCAATAGGCAGCCATTCTTCATCAAATGTTAATACTATTTTGACAATTCCTCCAAAAGGCATTTTTTCAATAGCCCTAACTTTATCTCGTGGCAAAGACGGCGAGAAAAGTTCAGAATACCTGTAAATGATTAATATAGAAATCAATAATATATCTATATAAAATTAAAATGTTCAATCTGGGTAATGATTTTATTTCAATCTTTTCTTTTCTTCACTTATGTAAAGCTGTGTTTCTATATACAAAACTTTTACTTAGCAATTTTAAAAAATGCCCAATTATACATATTTTAAAATATAAAAAAGCATTTTCACGTTTTTTTCCCGCTTAGGATAGGCAGATGACACCTAGTGTTAAAACAGTCTGTTTCTAATTTTCCGCTTAATTTTACCGATACTCAACGCCGCAAGTTTTCTCGTCCTGCGAGGAAATGATTTAATTTTATTCCCACGAATGAGAGTTAAAACCACCACCGGCACACATTAACAGTGAGATGCAATGCCACTGTGCCAAGACGGCCCCAATTTTTTTACCTTTCTTTAAGAACTCCAAGTGAGAGGGTAACAATAACATTGTCAGCTGTATACACTTCGCCATCTTTGCAGATCACTTCAACACTACCGGACTGTTTTGGCCATTTAATATCCACAACTTCCTTATTTAACTTTATGTCTAAGCTTGGCCAGCCGGGACCGTCGTTATAAGTATTCTGTTGAGAAAGAAATTTAAAGTTTGATGATATATTAAAAGAGCTTTCAAGCTTTTTCTCATATAGCAGGATAAAGTTCCCTCACCTAGCTTTATGAAACTCAGTTCTCCATTAATGACACAATCATCAAATAATGTATATTATTTGATGACTGTGTCATTATGTCAATAGTGTCGTAGGATGAAATTATTTTATTATCTTGTAAAAAAATGTAAGGGTTCAGGTTCAAAATATGCAAGAAGCATTATAAAAATACAAAATTAGGAACATTAAATTTCTTTTAAATATAACTTTTAATGCTAAATAAATAATTATGGCTGCATTTAATAAATAAGGAGAGGAATAATATAATTTATAATTTGAGGCCGGTCGTGGCGCAGCGGCACAAGGTGTGACTGCAAAACCGACTGGTTGTAGGTTCGATCCCCACTCGAGGAGATGAAATATTTACTTAAATTTATATTTCCATTTCTTCGCTCTGGTGTCGAGGTTAAGCGCGGCGTTGAGTTCTGCCACTCAACACGCAATGCCTCCAGAATTCGGCAGAAAGTGGGGCACGGAGTGTCTTAACACTAGGTTCCCTCTGCCTACCCTGCTGTGTGCGGGATACAGCGTGAAGCTAATTTAATTATTTTTTTTTTAATAATATAATTTATAATTGGTTGTATCCCACATAAAAGGGTCGGCACCCTTTGCCTAAATTAAAACTAAACGCCCGCACTGCACACGCAACATCGTATCAGAGATTAAAAATAGGATATTTTTATTTACCAATATAATGTCTAAGAATGACTTGAAACCATATTTGTGCCAGGACATACGAGGCCCATCCAAGTCTTTAAACGTGGTATGGGCACTCAGTTCAGTCCAATCGTTCGCTCCCTCATAACCGCTAATAAGAAGATTCAAGTACTCTAAGAAGTTTTCAATAAAGTCCTTGTCTTTAAGCAATTTAGGATAGTTTCTCTTTATGTACGCTGTTATCCTGAAAATTGAGATGAATATTAAATATATACTAATATTTAAACTAGGAACTGAACAGTTTGTTTAATTTAACGCGCTTATCTCAGAAACAACTGATTCTTATCGATGTATTTTTGCAATGATTATTCGATTTATCGAGGAAGACGAGTTTTGACGTAACCCACTGTTTGACCACTGTAGTGAAACGCAGGTGTATTTATATAAGCCAAATGAAGCCCAATTTTAAAATTTAAAATTATTACCTTCTCGTAAGCATGTCGCTCAGAGGTCCTTCTTCCTCGGGGGCTCTGTATAAACTTTTGAACGTGTACATTATGATGTCGTTCAATACAACGTTGTTGCCCAACGACCCATCTGAGAAGTAAATATTCTGTGATATGTTCACAGCAACCAGGCCGATGTTGTTTTTCATTGCAATCTCGTAAATCGGACTTGATTTTATGCCTTGCATTCTAGAATAGATTTATAATATTAATAGTGTTCGTCCGCTGTTAAAATTTATATTGAAAAAAAAACCCAAAATAAAACATTATTTTTTGCAAAATAGAAGGATTAATAATTAGTGCCCATTCTTTTACCAAACAACTTTTCCCAAGGAGCCCTGTAAAATATTAAGGGGGGAATTGTTCATGCTTTTCAACTAAACATATGAAAAGAAATTTAAAAAATGATTTGGATAAAAATTTTAAAATTATGTATCTTGCTATATATATAACACAAAAATAAATCACAATTCTGACGAATGCTACGACACCTCATATATTAAAAATCGTCCAGTTTTTAAAAATTAAGGCACCTTCAAAAAAATAGTCATACATATATGTACACTCGTATATAGTGGAAAAATATGACTCTCTTTATGCCTTTAAACCTATTCTAAAATACTATACTAATTAATAAGATCTTTGATTTTCGCGCTTTTTACATATTTCAACTGAAACTCTAACTTTATTAGTCGTTTATATTTAGTATTATACCTTTTTAAGTAGTAGTAAGATTAATCTTCTGACATAAATACGAAATGTAT
>JAATLQ010029661.1:8873-24053 GCA_013421005.1 Heliconius erato x Heliconius himera | reverse complement strand
CTTATATCTTTTGATAGAGTGAAGCGATTACAATGTAATAAACACTAAAACCTACCTTGATTTATTTGTAATTTTTATGTATAAAAGTTGCTTAAATTTATTGTGTACTTTTTACATGATACGTGTTCACATAAACAGACAAACAGACAAAAATTCCAAAAATGTTGGAAATGGATTCTGTTAATTATCCTTTAACACCCTGGCTAATTTTTTTTTAAATATTTTCAATGTACAGAAACGACTTTTCTACAGATTTATTATAAGTATAGATGTATGAGGCCTATAAACATAATATAGTACACTCATTGGTTAAGAAAATATAATAATATATTCTAGACTCAATTCGTCTAATTATCATTGAAAAATTTCGAGTGGTCTCAGATATTTAAGAAGAGTTTTATTTAAATACCAGCTATTGTAGGTCTGTCGTGACCTTTTCGTGTCTTAAATAGCATACACCAAATGCTTTCTTTGTAGTACGCTATATAGAAGTTGAATTTAAAGGATTTGAATTCTCTATAGTACACTGCATATGTTTTTGTAATATTTTATTTTATTTATTCGTTTTGACTATAAATGTGATGTCATGTATGATGCTTGTGGATTCAATATTTACTCGGATGAGTGATGTTTCAGTCATTTATTTAAGAAATATTGCGTGTTTGAGTTTCGCTAATCAATATACAATGATATCTAATGTCTAAAATTAAACACTAAAATGGAAAACGGAGAGATAGGACTCTAGGACCTGCCTTCTTAAATTTGTGTCTCAAAAAAGGTAAAAATGAATTAAATATTTAAATTTTTAATTTTTACTTTTTAAACATTGAGGCCGTCCTGGCCTAGTTTCACAAGGGTGTCACCTGTAACCACGATAGTTGTGAGTTCGATTCAAACTCGGAGAAGCTATAAGGTAAAGCAGCGTTGAGTTTCGCCACTCAACTCAAGAATTAGACGGAATATAGGACACGAAAGAATCTTGAATCTTAACACTAGGTTCCTATGTTCCCACTTGGCTGCCCTGCTACGTACGGGATATAGCGTAAAGCTATAAAAAATCAAAATATGTACTAGTGTTTTATATTCATGTTATAATAATAAGCTTATATTTTTTTTCTTAAAACAATGTAACTCGACCGCCTCAAGGCGTAGTCATTCATAAACTCTAGCCGTTGTTACTTTATAATTAATTGTAAAGTACATTATAATTTAAAGTTTCTACGACATGAGCCCGAAGCGCTGTGTTTTGAAGAGAATCATAAAGAATGCATATTTTCGTAATAGTAATGTATTTATAGGATAGATGAACAGGAGTGTTTTAATGGGTACGGAGTGTCTTAATATTAGGTTCCCAGGTTCCTTCTGCCTAAGCTGCTACGTACAGGATATACCGTGAATCTAAAAAAAGATATATTCATTTTTATTTTATACCAGCTTTATAATTTATTGATTTGATTTTGCAAAGTTGCTCTGAAAAATAGTGTGGCCAAATGGACTAAGTAAAAGCTGTGTATGATATATGACAAAACCTGAATGCGGGAGGTAACTCTGACTTCAGGTACAGTGAGTTACATCGAAACGATTCACGTGATAAAATGTAGCCTTGTAGCTTTCCGCGGCAAATGGATTGTCGGACACAAAATTAATTTTTCAACTCCAAGCAGTTCTTAAGATTAGTGCTTTCAGACAAACAAACTCTTCAGCTTTATAATATTTATATCCACAAATGCATGTAGATTTACGTACTATTATCAAAAATAGCAATCAAAGCATACTGTTCAAACAGATACTTCTTAACTAGCTATTTAGTCACATACAATTAAATCAAAGTCAAAAATATATATTAGGCCCCACACGCTACGTTTTGTCATGCCAAACCGGAAAAAAAATAAACGATATATATACCCCTAATTAAGGATCGAACCAACAACTATCGCGTGTACACTGGCATCATAATACCCATATTACGAGGCCCTCTTATATCACCAGCGTAGGCCGCAACAAGCAATCAAAGTATCACAAATTTTCCTATCAAATTATAAATCTATTTGTTACACAAAATATTTTCGTGATAAAAACGAGTCATAAATCTTGGGTTACTGTTAAAAGCGTTTTATCGAACAGTATAAATTTCGTTAGGCGTAAATTTTTCGTAAGGCGTAGGGTTGGCTCAGGCTATTTCTTTATAGTTTTATATGTATGTATGATGTAACAGGGTAGATAGAGAAAAAATTAGACCCTATTGTTATTATCCGTTACCCATTGATATACTCTGTTCCTTACCTTCCGCCGAATTCTCCAGGCATTGCGAGCTGCATGAAGAAACTCAACTCCGCGCTTTGCCTCGTTACCAAAGCAAGGGAATTAAAATATTAAATTCTCCTGAGCAGTGTTCAAGTTCCGAGTGTTCTAAATATATTGCTATTAATATAAAAAAAAAACACTCTCTTTCCCGCATAGCAGACTAGGCAGAGGGAATCTACTGTTAAATTATTCTGTTCCCCACTTTCCGCTTAATTTTCGTGACATTGCGCATTGAGTGGAAGAAAATTAACGCCGTAGTGATAGTGCCGTAACGCCTTAGCAGAGGGCAAAATGAAAATAATTCATTCCTCGTATGATAATCGAATCCAGAACCATCGCATGTATAGTCAAATGCCTATAACTATATATTGCACATACGTATAATTTTCACAAGTTTCACATAACAAAATATATTAATTCCCAAAGTTGTTCTTTAAATCAAATATAACTAAAATAAACACTTCCGAAGAAAAACAAACAAAATATGAAAAAAAAAGCTGTCAGTTACAGAAAACGACTTTTCTATTCATATTTTCGGGAAGCGGAATGTCGATCTCTCTGATTTAATGGTTATGTTAACACAAATCAAATTTTACTTTCGTATATCAAAATATTTGCACATATTGGTAAATGGAAATAATATTTAGCTACAAATTATTTTATTTTTCTGATTAGGTTTAAGGTGTTACATCTCTCTTAGATGGACATTGTAGCGCAGCAGAACAGTGCTTACCTGTAAGCATGACGGTTGTGGGTTCGATTCCCATTCATTGAAATTATTTTCATTTCAACTTTGCTTTGTGTTTCGCCATTCAACATGCAGCGTCGTAAAAATAGCGAACGGAATGTCGTAAAACTAGATTCCATCGGTCTACTCCGTCTCGTATCCCGTCGTCTATATACGAGATACAGCGCGATGTACATATAATAATATATTTACTTGCTTAACCCTTTAAGGCCATATGGGTGTAAAAATACTCTGGTAGATTTGTTTTTTGCCGCTGCAGTCAATAGTTTTTGTCACAGCGCTTTAAACTTTTGAGTAGCCTCCTGAACTGTGTGTAGCCCTTGAACGCACGAGAGAAGTGGTCGTTCTCACACCCAATTTTTACTACACGCTTCTCTCCTGGAGCAGTCCACTATGACTGCTATGGGTGTCGATATACCTGTAATGCCGATGTCGATACCCTATTGATTAATAACGTAAGTATTAACCTTTCTTATGATTTTTATTGTATTACGCATGGAAATAGAGATTCAGCATGCATAATCGGGATAGTTTTTTGAATTATGAGTCCACGATCTGTACAAGCATCTACCGACCAGCCGCTTGACGAAGATAACTTATTAGAAAAAGATATATATCAAGATGATCTCCAAAATGTTGATGATTAAGAAGAACTTCTGTCTCATCTCTACGAGAACACTGTGTAAATAAAAGAAAAATATAAAATATTTGAAAATAGCTGAGACACTAAAAGTTAAGTAACTGTAATTTTTTTTTTTCTCATAATTGTAAGGAAAAAAGTCTATATATTTTTTAAATATTTAATTTATTAAATTTAGCCAGGTTGAGGGCCACATATTGTCCTTAACAGAAATAAAAACTTTGGTTTGTATTTGGATTTCATTTTGTTATAAAAAAGAAAACATTATAGTTGTGAAGTCAGCTATTTAAGTCATATTTTCAATTTTAAATTTTTCCGAGTATTTTACAAAAATATTTACAAATAACTACATATATTTATTAAATAGATCCAAACTAATCGGGAAAAGAAAGTTGTTCACAATTTCTTACAATTAATTAATAATTTAATTACTTTTAAAAATAAGGTGTTTTTACATCCATTATAGTCTTAGTCGGTTATGTAATTCAATATAGCTTTTAAGGGTTAACTTGTCATATATTCCAAATGTAAGAAACTAACAAAAAAAATATATGATATATTTTCTCAAAACCTCTTAACCATGTTTTCTAGCGTCTGTTGTCTTAAATGTGTGTATAAAAATATTTGCAAATATTCTAGTACTTTAGTTCTTGGAAAATATATATTTGATAAATGATAGCTCTCGTGATTCCTAAAGGGTTTTTGTGAGTTGAGAGAGATAGTCGTAGGGATTGATATAGATGTTCAAGTATCACATTTATATATTATGTTATATGTTATAGTAATATATAAATTCTAAATTGAGATATAGATTGGATAAAATTCTGCAATAAATAAAGTAAGTTATATTTATTGAGAGTATTAGAATGTGCCAAAATAAGATACCTCTTCCGTGAATTGGTGGAGAGTTAGGTATTCTACAGATTAAAAAGATAATACTGCAGAATAGGGTTCAGAAAAACTGTTATGACAAAATATGAAATCGACCAGACTTGAGGAAGTTGCTAATATTCTCTCGTTAACTACAACAATTTAAACGGTTGAACATATTTTCTTGAATCATGACTCTCGACTAAATCACCATTCAAACAAAAAAAAAAACTAAACCAAAAACAATTAATCCATTTCGGAGCTACGATTCTACAGATAGATAAACGCGTAAAATTTATAACACCTCTGTTTCCCTCGCCAGTTTTAGTTTTAGAAATATAAAAACACACGCTACATGAAAATGGATGTAACTTATACATTTTTTATGGAAGATTTTCTTCGCACATTTCACAAAGCAAAAATAATAAACGAAACTAAGTACTGTAAAAGTTTAGAAAATAAATAATTTGATGCTGCGTTAAAGGTTGAAGAACTCATAAATCTTGATTTTGAACAATGATTTACTAGTGCGGTCCCGTCCGTGTGATATTTATATCTATTGTTCACTTTTGTTTCAGTTGAAAAACTACATATAAAAGATCAGATGTTTCTTTTTATATGGCATAATGTAGATGTCAATATATATAGCAGGAGAGCCCACGATGCTAACTCAGGATTTGCTCGAGCGTCATATATACCTTTTTGTTGTTGACTCTGTTGCAAAGGTTAGATAATAAGGAAAAAAAAATATATAATATATGCGTTTTGATCAGTGGGAGAAGCGGCTATAGATTTTCAAAAATGTAAAAAAAATCTATTGCGTGAACACACGAGCGTGTCAGATATTGACTTCATCCATATCTTACGTTTTCATAAAAACTCCATGATGGAGGTGGTCGTACGTTAAAATGAAAAAAAAATATCGAGCGCGTCAGATTTCCTAAGGGGATGTTAAATGAACCTGAAAAATAAAAAGCTCTTATTTAATAATCTGATGATTTGGATGTGACGCAAACTCGCAGCCACTGTTAGAATGTGCAAAAAAATCATTATGAAATCCATCAGATTAAGATATTTATGGTTCATCTTCACGAATTAGACGTGCCATCTCATAATATGACGTTTATCTAAAAGAAGTTTCCTAATCTGATATTATTTTTTTCAAATCATTGAACGTAATCAATTAAAAAGCTCAAGTAATAGCATGTAAATACACTCTTTTGAGTGTATGTTTTAAGTAGAATACTTGTATTTGTAAGAAAATAATTATATACAATTTTTTTTTTATTTTTAAATTATCATCTTCATCGGTAGAATCAACTTTTACCAATAGCAATAATATGTATATATACATATAATGGCAAGTATCACGCATTATTATTCCTGATACTCAAGGAGAAGGGTTGTGTGATCAGCTGTCATAGCAACAAAAACAAAGTGGCGACGAAGTGAGAGAGTAATAGATAGATAAAGAGTGAGAGAGGAATAGAACCCGAAGAGAGGAATATAGGCAACGATTATATATTTTTCGTTGTCCTTGAATTATTTTAAATTCAAAATAAAAATAAAATTACCACGCTCGAGAATGTCTACCCAATCGAGAATCTCTGATTTATAAGTACAGTGACCAATTTGATATTATTATTACCAATTTAACTAGTATACGGTCATGGCGCAGGGGCAAAAGCTTGTGACTGTAAACGCGACTGGTTTTGAGTTCGATCGCCACTCGAGGAAATGAAATATTTATTTTAATTTATATTTTCATTTCTTCGCTCTGGTGTCGAGACAAAGCGCGGCGTTGAGCTCCCCCACTCAACACGCAATACCTCCAGAATTCGGCAGAAAATGGGAAACGGAGTATCTTAACACGAAGTTCCCTTTATCTACCCTGCTATGTGCGGGATGCAGCGTGAAGCTGATTTAATTGGCAAGATTCGATTAATATTAAATACCAGTCTCCAATCATCCTAAAAATCTATTTTCTTAATGCTCCTTTAATTTTCTTTATGAATAGTATGCCTATACTTATGAATTTATTTTTTCTTTAATAAAGCAAGATATATCCGGCTGTAAGAGTTCGTTACATCTAGATTTAGTTCTTTATATAATGTTAATTTTTTATATATAGTATGTGCTAATACAAAAAAAAGTTGGTAAATCAATAAACAAATAAATTTTGTGTCGGCTGACTGAGACTGATAAAGAAAGACTGGAATAAATCCATACATTACAAGCTGTCATATTAGTTAGGTCAGTGGACATAGTATAATTTCAATATATATATTGAATATTCTTGTATATTTCTGAGACGACAATTAATGAGGTCATTTAATTAATCAAGAAGAGAAGAACAAGACTTTGTTGGCATTTGAATATTTTAGTACTATCTTCATGTTAATTTCGATCTGTCTGGGTATTTTAATTATGCTTTGGGAAATCAGTTACCCAATTGTTCTATGTATTTGGAGAAATTAATTAATAATCGAGGCTGTCGTGGCGCAATGGTACAATGACTGTAAACGCGACGGTTGTGGGTTCAATTCTTACTCGGAGAAATTAAGTACGCCTCTCAATTCGCAATGTCTAGAAAATTGGATAGTGCGTGAAAACGCAGAGTCTCAACACAACACTCCCTCTGCTTTATGCGAGATACAATGTAAAACTAAAAATATATGATATTATTTTATTTCAATATTATATATGTATCTGAGTGGGGACTACACGGAGAGAGAGAGAGATAAAGCGAAAAATGTCTTTTACCTCGTTATCAGGGTGGGCAACTTAATATAAGGAATCAAACTCTATACTGTGCCATTTGCAGTTGCATAATTTTCAATAATAATATTGTAACATATTTTTTATAGTTCACAATTCTATTTTTACACGCACAGATGACGTTTACAGACGACCGGATCTAGTATAGTCTAAAAATAGTCTAGATTAACTGATAACAGCCCTACTTATTAATAATTACTTACTGATAGAAATCAAGATAACTTAACATATTATTAGCTTCATTTATGATTAAAATGAGATTCCAAGAGACACGGGTTCGAGTTCCGTTACGTTCATTTTTATATGTTTTTCTTTCCTTACTGTATGATTAACACCTTAAAAACTTTGAAATGGAAAAAAAGTTATTTGCAGTTTTTAGAGAAGTAGTTTTTATTAGCAGTGCGTCATTCCGTTCGAGTTTGCTAAAATTGGTGGCACATTCCGTACCTCTTTGATTTTTAGACTTTTTGTTTTTTTTATTGAAAAGCTAATTATTATTATTTTTTTGTTACCACTAAAAAAAAAGTCTCGTAGCTCAGCGGCATTGTTGCGACGGTTGCGGCGTCCAATTTGAAAGAATTAAATATTTTCATAGACGTCGTGGCGCATGGGCACAAACGTACCACTGTAAGCACTACAGGTTGTGGCTTCGACTCCCATTTCAGGAAAGAAAATATTTAACGTTTGCATGTCCTCGCAAAACGCCACTCAACACGTAATGCATCCAGAATTCGGCGGTAAGTAATTTAACACTAGGTTTCCAGGTTCCCTTCTCCTACCAAGTCCGAAACTAAAAAAAAATTGTTCCTCATTTCGGTAAAAAGAGAAGGAATGGCGTTGATTTATGCTACTCAACACGCAATGACTGGACAGAAACTGGGGAACGGAATGTCTCAATATTAAGTTTCCCCTACCTACCTATAGTAGGGTATTATGAGTGGAATACACGTCTTTTTTATGGAAAAGGATAAGGTAAACGAGCGTTCAGGTCACCTGATGGTAAGTGATTACCGCCGCCCATGACCCCGTGCAACACCAGAGGAGCTACAGGTGCGTTGCCAGCCTTTAAGATGGACATAAACGCGCTTTTTGAAGACACCCATGTCATATCGACCTGGAAGCACTGCCGCGGGTAGGCCATTCCACATTGCCGTGGCGCGTGGAAGGCAGTTCCTACGAAACCGCACAGTAGTGGTGTGGATGATGTTTTAACTTGAAACTACACGTGACGTAAAGCTACAATATCAGTAAAAAAAATAAACATCATACATAACCTAAATATAAAACCACCACCACTCAACCACTTTAAATATAAACTCCACTTTAGCAGTTAAGTAATTTATTTGCACTTTAGTTACGCTCACCGCATTACACCGCTACAATAGAAGTCGGTTATTACATCTTTGTGTTCTCATTTAACAACAAAAGGCGTTTAGCCACGATTTAGTACTATTATGTTTTTAAATAAGCTATTAGTGTTTTATGAGGCCAGTCGTGGGGCAGGAGCACATAGTGTCACTGTAAACGCGACTGGTTGTGGGTACGATCCCCACTCGAGGAAATTAAATATTTATTTAAATTTATATTTTATTTCTTCGCTGTCGAGGCAAATTCAGCGGAACGTGGGGAACGGAGTGCCTTAATACTAGGTTCCCTCTGCCTACATTGCTGTGTGCGGGATACAGCGTGAAGCTGAAAAAAAAAGCATATATCCCGTTGAATCTTTCAAGAGTACTCTAATTATTAAATTTCAACCTGTAATTTGTTTTTGTACCGTACATACATTATTTGTAAATAAATATACGTATATAGATACATACATAAATGTATTTAACATACATACATAGTCTCCAATCAAAGACCTCTTCCTTATTCTCATAGACAAAGCTACAAAGGACTAATACTATTATTTAGTAGTTGCTTTTGTGCTTCAATTCTCGGATTCAGTTTGAGATCATCCGATGGATTGTTCTTTGAAATGGGTTCGCCCTTTAAAGATTTCAGGAAATTCGACATTTCTCCAGATTTGGAAAGGGAATAAACAGTTCTTTGATTTTCACGATTATTACACATTTTTAATGAAACTCTTTTAACCGGATTAATAGCGTATATTAATAAACGCGATTAATCCGGTTTAAACAGTTTCATATAAAAAGGGAATAAACGTTTAAAATGTCTATTTTTGACTGTAAAAAAATTGTTCATAAATTTTGACATTATTTACTGTGCTATATGTTTTTGGTAGGACGTATCCAAGAATACTTGCGAGACGTTAAATGTAGAGTGACAGACCTCGATATCGTGTTTTGGAATATTACCAGAGAACAAAAAAAAAGAACATAAATCGTGTTCCCCGAGTGGGAGCAAAAAATTAAGCTTTAAATATTAAGGAAAATACATACAAAGACAGATTGACACAAATATTGTCTATTTAGATAAAAATATCAGTTCGAAACTAAAATCAAGGCCAATTTTCACCATTCAACACGCAATGTCTGTTAATTTGGCCCTTAGTTCTGTCTCTGTCAACTCTACTATTCGGGAAAACCCATTAAACTGAAAAATAAAAAAAATATTGTTTTTTGAAAATATCAAATACATACATACATATTATAAGTTCTATAGAAAAATTGTGGTATTTTTGGCACAAAAAACTATATATTTTTTCAATATCAATTTAATACACCCTTCGATTCTATTAAATATAATAAGCGACCTTTACCACAAGTACAATAAATACATACTAAGCTGAATAAGAAAAAGAGGAAAATATTAAGAAGAAAACATTTCAGCCTTATAGATGCGTGCCTAGAATAAGAAATGAATTTTATTGCTATAAGTGACTCTATATAGAATTTGTTCAACCAGGGATCATTGGATAATCTAATAGAAATTGTGGAAAAATAAAAAATATATATACAATCTTATTAAATATATTTTAGGCTAATGTGGTGTGCACAAGCGATCAGCGCTCGCTCTGATTACAAGGCAAAAGCGCGTCGTTGACTTCCGTCACTCAACACGCAATATATCAAGAATTCGGCAGAAAATGGGGAACGGAAGTCTCATAATAAAAAACAGATTATCTTAAAATTAGGTTTCTCAGGTTCCCCCGCTTAGTCTGATATGTGAGGTTAAAAAATAGCTTTATTTTTATATACTGACGCAAATACGAATACCGATCCAAAGGAACTGTGAATGATACGCTTCGCAGACTTAGTTTACTTAGAAAATCTAACACAGACTGCCTTTTATTTGTCTATGTTCATTCGAACTAGCAATTCATACTACATAACCTCTGCAATTATCCGATCTTCCGCTTCCGCATCCGCTCTTAGTTAGACCGGATGTAGTATCCAGTTTAACATAGTCTTGTACAGATGAAAGTTTAAGTCAAGATCAAATCATAAAATTCAAAGTCAAATCATTAAGTTTAACCGGAAATAACAAATGTTAACGTCTATGTATGTATGTTAAAATCAGTTTCATACTGTATCCCGCATACATTATTGTAGGCAGATATTTTGTTGTTTATGCTGTTAATTTAAGGTTCTATCACTTCCACCTCGTCAACTCTCATGACAGTTTACTTCTCGAATCAACCTCTTCATTCCTACCCTCGGTAGATCTTCATACTATTTACTTGACCATCATAAAATAAATAATAATGAGTTATATATTGTTGATGCTTAAGCAGTTAATAATTTTCCGCCGAATTCTGGAGGTATGCTGAGTGGCGGAACTCAACGCCGCGCTTTGCCTCGACATCATAGCGAAGAAATGGAAATACAAATTTAATTTCCTCGAACCCACAATCAGTCGGTCACAGTCATTCACTTGTGACCCTGAGCCACGACGGGCATCAATAAATGTACTCGTATGTATTTAAATAGTAAGTCAATATTATTATTTTAGACATTCACTAAACCTGGTATTTACATGTCATAAAGCCAGTTCACGAATCAATATATTTTACTGCTTTATTGGATTTATTGCTCCGTCATATCTGACTATCGTAAAAATCGTAATCACGACACATTTCAGGTTTATTAGATATATATTAGGTATATAGAGGTAAATAGACTGGAAAAAATATTACGAACGAATTTTTGATTGTTTTAAATAAAAAATAACGACCATTGTTGATATTTGATATTTATAAAATATACATAAAGCTAATTATTTATTACACGTATATATTTTTGTAACTTTATGTTCTTTTTACCTATATAATATACTCTGTTAAATGTGCTGATGTCAGTGAATAATTTAATTTTCTCATTCAGAAACAGCCTTAAATGTTAAATTATTGATTTGAAGGATTCATAATATTCTTTGTAAAATAACTGTAATAATTGCATATTAACTCATGAACAGTTTTTAAATTAGTTACATATATTATATGAATGAACCAACCAAAAAATCTTTGTATTTACTTGATATTTCTTTCAAGATCGTTCTTTATCTCTGTGTTGAATTAATTACGACTTAAACTTAACTGTTATGATTTATGACTATACTAGTGGTAATCTCCACTAACAATTCAATTTTGTTTACTTTATTGTATAGAATATTATACAATAGTGCTTCAAAAATATATATTTCTATCAACAGTCATATAACCCAGACGTTTCGAACGTCATTCTTTAGCCAGGGTCATACCAGCGCGATTGCTATATAATATTCGCAGGCAAGCTAATGCCTTGAGTTCATTCAAATGACGATAACTTTTTTTTTAATGAACCGATTTTGATGAACCAAACTTTAGTACTTAAGTTGAGTTAAAACAAAGCAATTGGTGAAATTTTCAAGTAAATCGGTTCAGTACTTTCAGAGAAAAATGCGGACAAAAATATGTCGACAGACAGACAGGCAGACAGACAGACATACAAGAAATTCAAAAAAAATCTTTTTGCTTTCTATTATTCTTTTTAAGTGTCCCTCTATCCATTTCAGTCAAAATTACTAAATGTACAGACAAAATATTTTTACTGTCTTATTATATATAGAGATAACTATATTCAATGTGAACGATGTATATATATATATATATATTACAAGTACGTAAAACTTCATAACTTGTTAAGAACTCTTATATGATTTTCGTATACCAAAATTTAGCTAAGCAGAGGGAACCTGAAAAAATGATTTTGGTATACCAAAATCATATAAGAGTTCTTAACGTATGTGTAATATTTCTTTTTATTTCATATGTTTTTTTCATGTGAGTCATGATGTTTTTGGCTGATATACTTTAGATCAATACTTTTACTTTTTTGGAAAAACTAAGTTTGATGAAAGCAATAAAATAATCGGAATCCTCATAGCTACGTTGATAACTTTCAGATATGTCATCTTAAGTCGTATCATGTAAAAAAATTAAAATGTGTTATACATTAAATTGATATTGATGTATAAAAAAATATAATTTGTGATAATTATCGCATTAAAAACGTTGCTAGTGGTTTTTTTTTCTACAAAAATATCCGATAACAACTACTACATTGAATTTATTATACTTATAAACCTAAATTTCATACTATAGTGAGGAATTTCATACTGTACTGTACTATAAGAGGCCAGTCGTGGCGCAGCGGCACAAAGTGTGACTGTAAAACCACCTGGTTGTGGGTTCATCCCCACTCGAGGAAATGAAATATTTACTTAAATTTATATTTCCATTTCTTGGCTCTGGTGTCACGGCTAAGCGCGGCGTTGAGTTCTGCCACTTAACGCGCAATGCCTCCAGAATTCGGCAGAAATTGTCCAACGGAGTGTCTTACACTAGGTTCCCTCTGCCTACCCTGCTGTATGCGGGATACAGCGTGCAGCTGATTTAATCTTTTTTTCATACTATAGTCAATGTCAAAGCAATATAATGGTTTAAGATCACTTTTTAAACGATTTATATTATATAGGTGACCTCAGTATACTGGTAAACCTTTTTCTAGGTTGTAAAACACGATTACGCCACGCTACTTTTTACCACTCTGCCATATAAAGAACTTTCCACGAACATCAACGGACTTAAAGGATTACGTTTCTCTTTTATTACAAATACTAAATGAAAAGTGTAGGTCATTTGAAGAAATACTAGTTAGAACTTATTGGATTTATTTTTATTGCAATAGATAAATGCTTAGTATGAGCTCGCTTGAAAATATTTTTAAAGTTACTAGCTACATGAACGCGGCTTCGCTTGTTTTAACTTTTCGTTATATTATAAAAAAAATAATATTAACTTCAATTGTATTTTTTATAGGTTCATATTGTCTATTGTCATAGCCGGATATGCAAAGGTAACCTTCGAACCCAGTCTTGAATCAATCTGTTCTCTTTAAGACACTTCCCCTTTTAATTTTTCACCAAATTATTGGGGCTTGTTGAGTGGCGGAGCTCATTGCCGCGCTTTACCTCATTATCAGAGCCAAGAAATTAAAAAAAATAAATTAAATTAAATTAGCTTCACGCTGTATCCCGCACACAGCAGGGTAGGCAAAGGGAACCTAGTGTTAAGACACTCCGTTCCCCACTTTCTTCCGAATTCTGGAGGCATTGTGTGTTGAGTGGCAGAACTCAACGCCGCGCTTAACCTTGACACCAGAGCGAAGAAATGGAAATATAAATTTAAGTAAATATTTCATCTCCTCGAGTGGGGATCGAACCCACAACTAGTCGGTTTTGCAGTCACACCTCGTGCCGCTGCGCCACGACCGGCCTCGCCAGGAAATTAAAATATTAAATAGTTCATTCACCCGAGCAGGAATCAAACCCACAACGTCGTGTTTTTAAATATTGTTTACATTGAAACTACGAATCTATATCGTTATGTAATACCTATTCTCAATAAACAAAAACGTACGTGCGACCCACTAACCAAAACATAGATAGATTTAGATTTAGAGCCACATTAATCCTACTAATATTACAAATGTGAAAGTTTGTGAGGATGGATATTTGTTCCACTTTCACGCAAAAACTACCGAATGGATTTAAATTGAATTTTAAAGTAGTATAGCTTTTTCATTAAAATAAAACATAGGCTACAATTTATGTCATTTTTTTTTATTTGAGTATAATATAATAATAAACTTGAGCGGGCCCAGCCGCGTTTGGCTCGCTAGTCTCTGATCGTAACAGAAAAAAAACAATATATAGGGGAGAGGGGGGTAGCTTTGAACAGGGGCACCTTTGAAAATATGTGTTAACAGAGCTATTTTAAGAAATTTTGGTAGATTTTTTTTGAGTAGTGACAGCACTAATCTGCACACGTGTCACTTATCACCGCTGATATATGAGAACCAGTTGTTGAGTTACGAGGAGTGTTTGATTTTGAGTAAAATTTTATGCATTTTTAAATAAACGCGTAAGGATCGCAGGGATCCAATTCAAGGTATATGGTTTTATTTTTTCCTCTTTTAGTTATAATGTTTCATATATCATGCAATAAACTAGAAATCACTACAATTTTTAAACATTTACTTGAAAAAAAAACGTTTGTAATTTTTTAATTACCACTGAGGCAGCTTTGAACAAAATAAAGGGGGCAGTTTTGAATATTATTATATGTAAAAAAATACCGCGAAAGAAAAACAAAACTCTAATTAACTTTTCTTCACAAGAAACTGACTCAAAAATGCATTTGTCAATTATAGAAGAAAAGAAAGAAGAAGAAGTCAATTATATTACAAAAAGAAGAAGACGATTTACTGTGAAGAGAATGAAGATACTGAAATCTGTGCGTATGAAGACTACGAAATGGAATTAGACTACAACTTAATAAATATTGGAGACTTCGCGAATGTCTCATCATCTGTGAATAATAAAAAAGAAGCTTGTA
>JAATLQ010029658.1:0-17936 GCA_013421005.1 Heliconius erato x Heliconius himera | reverse complement strand
AGTCGTTTAGTTGGAAACGTGTATATTTTTCCTCGACGGCCTTCAGGGCGGGCGCGGGGGAGGCGCGGGCGGGGCGCGGGCGGGGGCGGCGGGGGGCGGCGGGAGGTCGGCATTGACGTCACGCGGAGCAGCCAATGGCGCGCCGGCCACGGGAGCGTTTGACTTAACCGCGAGATGCTCTTTCCATTTGGGGGCTTTGCTCAACTTCAGAAAATTAATATGTGATATTTATTAGTAGTCTATATTACATATAAATATTGTAAATGAATAGTTAAATGTTGGTTTTGGAGTTTGAATTCTATATATAAAATATTATGATCGAAGTACCTAATACTTATCTACCTAATACTAATAATATCTGAATAGTAATATAATATAATAATAGGTGCTGAGAACATAATTTGCATTAAGTTATTTTTATATAAAGTGATACTAGATCTCACTAACGATTTTGTGGTTAAAGCAGTATTTTATATAAATATTAATATAGTTTCGGATATTGAAATAATTTTTAAATCTTTTTTTTGTAAAACAAAGCTAGCTTGACGTATTAGAATAAATATCAATTGTCAAAGAGAACTTAGAAATAAGCAATTGGTCGTAGCCGGAATACACGAGTGACAATTGATCTGCGTTATGGAACATTTTAGATTATAAATGCTACATTTCTCACTGGAAAATGAGTTAGTAGAGATAACGATCTCTTACATGTTAAAGTTCAACTGGAAATCTCTTATATATCTGGTATTTTATAGACTAATTAGAGGAAACTATTAATTAATTATTATATTTATTAAAAAAACATATCAAGTTGAGTAACAGAGTCCAATGTTTAAATAACCATTTTAATTACGATTTTAAAACCAATTACAATAAAAGTAGTTTGGTGTTAATTAAATTTCAAGTTTCATTCATTCAGTAAATATAGTATCTGTTTTTATTTGCAATCAGAGATTGTGTAAAACATAATGATGATGAAGAAATCTAAATTAACTGACCCGTATATTAAAACAAACTGATAGGCAGGCATTTAAACAAACTATTGCTCAAGTAGAAAATTGCCTTATAATTGAAAATTAATCAAATCACTTTCACGCTATATCCCGCCTGCAGCAGAGGGAACCTAGTGCTAAGACACTTCAGTCCATATTTTCCTCTTAATTCTAGAGGCAATGCATGCTTAGAGGCGAAACTTAACGCCACCGTTTGTCTCGGCACCAGAGCGAAAAATAAAAATTTCATTTCGTCGAGGGGGAATCGAACTCACAACCTGTCTCTGCGCCACTACTGGCCTTATAATTAAGGTCAATCGATAATAAATCAATTTTGATTTGCACTTTTGATTCTTTCTATGATCCCAGATGTAAATTTTTAATAGTATATATAATAATTAAAAGATTTACCTTTATAAGTTTATTCTTCAAAGAAAATAAATACTTATTATAATAAACTTACATTCTATTTACTTGTCTTTATCTATTTTCAATTTGAAAGTTAAGTACTTAGTTATAATTTAGAAACGAATAGAAATAGACTTGAAGGTAACGGGTCTAGGGCTATAAGCAAATAAAAACTGGAATATTCTAAAAATACCATCTGCTTCTTTCGTATCGATAAATGTTTATGTATGAAACATCAAAGTGCTGACCCGGAACTAGGGGACACCTGCAGCGTGAACTGTTGGTACTGATATAGACTACAAATATTATAATACGCTGCTTACTTTTCTAATTTATTTTTAAATATAAAAATAGAATTGCAGAATTGATAAAGGAGAGTGTTTGCGATTAAGCTAAAGGCAAATTTACTTTTAAGTTGATTTTAAAAAAGGAAAGACATTGTTATGGGACTTATTCTGAAAAATATTTTTACTAAAGACAGCTAAAGGCTGCCTATGTACTATGCCTATATACTATATGCGGCAAACAATATGAAGCTATTTTAAAAGAAAATATTTTAACCGGATTAATCGCGTATATTTATCAACAACAAGCCACTCACAGTAGAGAGACAGCCGGCACTTCTACCATATGTGAAGGGAGTTACAGACAGGATTGGCAACAACTTAAGAAGAGCTTCAATAAAAACCATATTCAAGCCTAACGAGAAAGTGAGCCCATTCTTGAGACCAGTGAAAGGTGATATTCCTTTACAGAGTGCAGGTATACAAACTAGACTGTGACTGTGGCTTATCATACATCGGTCAAACAAAGAGAGGCATCGGTGTTAGGGTAAAGGAACACATCTCCGATATCAAGAATGTATCGAAGTATGTAAGCATACTGTGGATAAACCAAGCTACTACATTAAGTTTTATCCGCGAGGCTTTTGAAATGCAAAAACATCCTAATTTCAATAGAGAGGATGGCTGGAAACTCTCTACCACCAACCAATCAACCACCCACCCACTCATAAAATCATTGAAGTCTCAAACCCACCATACCAGAGGGTAAGATACTATCAGCTCATTCTGCAGGAATCCAGGGCAGTACGCGAGACAATTAAGAAATCGTTGGCGGTAGTTTGATATAATAATTATGTCAACTGACAGACGAATGCCACCTCAGTGTACCCGTGACCACGGACTACTGCAAAGTGTTAGTACCCGACGTTTCGGGTTTCCAAAAAAGTATAATCTTAAATATACGCGATTATTCCGGTTAAAATAGTTTCATTTAAAATGTATAATAATCGTGAAAATCAAAGAACTTATAATTTGAAGCTAAAAAAACTGTTCGATTATTTATCTATAACCGTGTAATACATACGATACTCTAATTATATAATTGTTATTAACAACCTGCTTAAAGAGTCCTTTAAGGCGCTGTTTCCATGTTTTTTTACAGCTATTCTTTTTTAAGCTATTCTGTTAGCTAGGTACTTGATATGATCCATACTCGTATGTATTACCGGGAAATATTCTTTATCTTGAGTACTTAGGAGACGTTTCTCTTATTTTTTGTAGTTTAGCTGGTCTTTCATATTATAAATATTATCTATGAATTAATTGTAACCTGTTACATTGCCAGATGATATTAACTCATTCAAAATTGACATTATGCCGACATAAACATTTTTTTAATATTTCTTCATTTATTATTTAATCTTTTATCTTTGACTCTACTTTTAAATTGTACTTTTATATATTTCGTGATTAGTTGATTAACGCGGGAAGGCGAATGAAACAAATTCACTTTCACGTTTATAAAACTGTGTATGGTGCGGTCGTTGCATCGTGGCCGGTTTAAAGTTTGACTTTTTGAGCTTTTGTGGACTGTTAATTCATGAAGAAAATAATGAAAAGTAAAAAATAAATAAATCATATATGCGCAGCCATTCAGAGCTAACTTCAGAGCGGCCACGACTCGTCGACTGTACTGTGAGAATATTAGTTAAAGTATTATTTACACTCACAACCAATACACTTAAACTCCTAAATATGAAAATAATATCCTAAGATATTATATAAATTCTAAAACACATTCGGTGTACGATTTCAAAGTAATAGCAGCGAGCTCTAACTGTAGTTTAAATCTGAAATACAACGTTACATGGAAACGTGCGGGTGAGCTTTGTAGTTATTAGTCCAATTAAGGATACTGGATGTGTGGGTACTGCGGGAACTAGGTCAACCGGGCATAATAGAATTGCATTTAAAATATTGTTCTATATATATATAAATTATATGAGTATCAACGTGTTATACTATTTTATGTTCCCACGCATGTAGCAGGGAAGGCAGAGGGAACTTACCTCACGACTGACCTCTGCCCTAATAATATTACAATTGTATATTATTATAAAAATACCAGAAATGTGATATATTTATATACTGAATTGTGAAATATTAATAGTTTCATATACAAATAACAGGCTACGTCAACTGATTTTTTTCCTCTTTAGAATTATAACTTGAATTTAGATCATGTTTTGCTTTGAAATGATCACGGCAATGTAATGCTCAGAATATGTACAGTGAAATTTTGTGAATTGATATAAAACTACTTATATGAGTAAAAAAACAAATATTAATTATTATAGTGTTATTTATTAATAATGTCGTGTGATTATTGTGCAAAATACAGAAAATATTCTGGCTGCGTTGAAGAAGAAGAGAAGAAAAAGAAACGAAGCAGAGCGATGAAATGAAAATATTAAATACTTCCCGTTCCTCGAAAGGCGAGCGAACCCCCGTCGTCGCGTTTACATTCACACACTCGTGCCCTAGCGCGAAGACGGACATTTTAAAATTTAATAATAAATTATATACATTTAGGGCCAGTCGTGGCGCAGCGGTACAAAGTGTGATTGTAAAACCGACTGGTTGTGGGTTCGATCCCCACTCGAGGAGATGAGATATTTACTTAAATTTATATTTCCATTTCTTCGCTCTGGTGTCGAGGTTAAGCGCGGCGTTGAGTTCTGCCACTCAACACGCAATGCCTCCAGAATTCGGCAGAAACGGAGAGTCTTACACTAGGTTCCCGCTGCCTACCCTGCTGTGTTCGGGATACAGCATGAAGCTGATTTTTATATACATTTAAAAGGCACAGTAGCGCGCGCATAGGCCAGCTGACGTCACGGGTGACACAGTTCGGAAGCAGAATAAAGCGCCGCTACTATCGAGATGCAACTGGTCGTGGCTTTTTGTTCGATTGTACACGCGAAATGACGTCACATGTCATTAAGTGAGGGAAATGTAACACCTTTTTAAATTAAAAAACAAACAGTTTTTGTCAGTTTCTGCTTTTGGTCTGTAAATAAAAATTTGATCCAATTTAAAGTTTAATGTTCAAAAATATTTGTGGATAATTATATATTCTGAACGAATATGATGTTGGGCACCGCAACCTACATTTTTTTCTAATAAGAACGTAGTCGGTAAATCGCACTGTATTAACAACTATATTAATAAATATAAAACATCACTCAGCTTCACGCGCTGTATCCCGCACACAGCAGGATAGGCAGGGGAACCTAGTGGTGTAAGTCACTCCGTTCTCCACTTTCCGCTGAATTCTGGAGGCATTGCGTGTTGAGTGGCGAAATTCAACGACGCCCTTTGCCTCGACACCAGAGTGAAGAAACAGAATTATAAATTTAAAAAAATATTTAATTTCCTCGAGTGGCGATCGAACCCACAACCAGTTGCGTTTACAGTTACACTTTGGGGCACTGGGGCACCTGCGCCACGACTGGCCTGAACCCATTAACCGAGAAACTATTTTAGATATAAAAGAGAGTGTGGACTTAAAAAGACGTGCTAGTGATAGAAATCTATTCCTTTAAAATACCTACAATCCCTAAAAAAACTGTCCATTTTAAGCATGCTTTAGTAATCTATAAATATAGTTAAATCTGCATATAGTGATCATATGAATCTACGCCGCTGCTACGGCTAAGCTACGTCAGGTCTACGTGGACCTTACTACGTTGAGGTCTACAATGTGCTACGACGTAGTTTAACCTATACTATATAAAATGATTGATATAAATTCATACATACAGTATATAACTATATACGATTGAGTATTACGATTTCTACTTAAAATTACTTCCAAGAAAGAACGATTTCTAAAAAAAATCTCTATTGTAAAATAAATAAAAATATGTATAAATGTATTGTGGCTTATATGATATATTTTTAATTTACAAAATATTTTGGGAACGCGCATAAGATCTCTTATTAAAAAATTTTATATGCATTTTTTAACCGACTTCTGTAAAAGGAGAAGGTATCAATTTGACTGTAAGTATTTATGTTTGTTACCGCAGAACAGGGTAAACCGATTTTGATGATTCTTTCTTTATTTGAAAGCTGGTAGCAATTTATCTCTGGTCTGCTGGTACAATGTTATCCATGAGAAAATCACACAAGTCTTAAAGGAGACTGCAACTATTCCATACATTTTTGAGCCCAGAATGTAAAGATATGAAAATGGTATGATTTAATAAATTAAGGTACATCATTCCCTCCCTGAAATCTATATACATTTTGGCAATCTGAGAGTTGAGTTATTAGAGATTTGATAAAAGTGAGGTTAAGTTCGCAGCACAATTTCTTGAACATCAACTTCTATAAAATAGTTACCTGTCTGAAGTCGTTTTTCTAAAATTATAATGTGCATAGTCTGAAGCAGAATTTAAAAAAATATATTAAAATTCAGCTAATTATATCTATGGTCGTGGCGCAGGGGCATAATCGTGCGACTGTAAAGGCGACAGTTGTGGGTTCGATTCTTGACATGTAATATTAACAATAAGAACAGAGCGTCTTAACATTAGGCGACCAGGTTTTCCTCTGCCTACTACTAGTTTACAACGTATAGCTAAAAAAAACTATAAATAATAATCTTAGCGATATCTTTTATTAAATACAAGACCATTTTTAATTAATATTACTTAAATTACTTATACAAAAGAAACATTTTTTTAGTTAACAATCGAGTGGAAGGCGGGCGAGTCAATCTTACGCCGAACTAGAATACGCGTATACTATTTCCGTCTGTGCGTACAGGAATACTAAATGTTATTTTAGCTTTTTGTTATAAATAGATGCATTGTAAGTATTGACCTATATTTAATGCCAGAATTATGTTAAAATATTCGACGGATATATCTATTTATATGTTTTTATTTAGCGAAATTTAGTTAGCGAAATTAGGATATGACTATGGGAGTGTATAGTGCCTTCGGAAGAGTTGGTCCACATTATGAGCACTTTACTTTGGACGTGGAATAACGAAGGTGTGATGTAGTAGAACCCTCGTTATTTAGTTAAATCCATTTAAAGCCAGTTGGATAAAAATCGGTACAAAAAACAAAATTATATATTAATTTTTGACTGTAGGACCAATTTTTAGAATGTTCATTGATATTTTTAATTTATTATGGCTATGATTTATTTAAATATATTTTAAATAAATCAAATAAATAACAAACACGTTTAGATACATAAACAAATTAACAAAACATTACCATACAATAAAAGCAAATAATTCGGCTTCCTCTTCATATCTCAAACTCAAAGCTCTATAAAAACAAAACTATACAAATGTTCATACATCAAAAGGGGGCTTGTTAACAAATCCAGGTCGCATATAATTAACAGTGTGATATTGAGCTATCATTACGGGGAGTGCGAGTGTGGAGTCACATTCATAATGCAAACTTTTAACTTTGCTCTGCCTCTGCCGTGTTGCGTCGCGACGTCGCACCGCCTTTGTTGCCGGCCACTTGGTAAGAATAACCAGCTATTGTCCCTCGAATGTCTGCAACTCTGACACAATGCCTTTTGAACCGAACTTTAACTGCCCGACAGCTTTACTGGATGGAGACTGTTAACACAGGTGCTTTGTAACAATGGTTTCAAACAATACGTTTTTGTATCAATCGACACGCTCCACACAGCGTTTATAAATAACATTTATATAAGAATTTTTAGTTCTATTTTTTCTATGATTGTAATTTCTAATCAAGATCATGATAAGGTCATATTAATTGAAATGATGTTTTTGTTACTTATTTACTTGTTTTTTCATTTAACACTTATGAAAGACTATTATTTATACTATAAACATATTATTGGTACATTTTCATACAGAAACATTCTAAAATTAGCATTTTTAGGAAGCATTTTAGAATATTTCTGTATAAAAATGTTTCTTTAACCATTTTTTCAGAGCAAAATAGCTGATGATGGATAAATAAAAATAATTTTGACACACCTCCACGTGTGCCCCGAGGTCAGAGTGGAGTCGGGGGGCACGTGGGGCTCGAGGGGCACCATTGACGCGCGTATCTCAATGGCGCAGGAACTGGGTCAGCCCAGTGACGTCAGGCATGGCCTACATACGCCGGGCGGGTCCCGGCACCAAGTTGTATGCAAGCACTACTAAATATAGAATACTTAGATGTCACAACAAATTATTATTTTTGGGGTTCAAGTGGATTTAGTTGGTGAATTGACGCGATGATTTGAGATATAACCTGTTTTGGTTGTTAGGAAATTTAATAGGAATGTTATTAGATATAGATTTTTTTTTCAATTAGGTAAAATAATTATAAGATTCATGAGTAAACGGAGAAATTTTGTTCTTGTCTCTTCTAATTCTAATGTATGTGACATATAGTTATTTGATTATTTGACTGGCAAAAATAAACGTAACCTATTTTTTTTAATCTTGACAGCAGAGTTGCCATTCAATATTAAGGCTAAATTTATTTTTTAGTTTCACTCTGTGCTCATGGTAAGGTAAGTCGAAAAAACCTGGGAACCAGCGTTAAGACGCTTCGTTCCCATTAAGACACTGTGATCCCCATTTCATACCCAACTGAACGCCGCGCTTTTTTCGTTACGGGAGCAAGGGTATAAAAATATTAAATATTTCATTTCCTCGAGTGGAATTCGAACGTAATACCTGTCGAGTTTTCAGTTGCACGCTTAAGCCCCTGTGTCACGATTTGTGTAACTTTTTTTTTATATTTTATAAATACTTTAATAAACGCTTTCCCGATTGAAAAACAAACTTACAGCCAATCAGTGGTAACAGAGTAGGTACCAATGCACTTAGCCACGAAGCCTTTAATCTTTAACATAAAATAATATAACATTAAAACTCGATTGAAGTAAAACATAGTAAAATTGAAAACTAATGTAATTTCCCTAGAGGCGTGTTCTAGGTCCACAAATAGTACGAACTCATACAAATAATTACATATGAGTAATCTATTTTTATATACACTTTGACAAATTATAGTATAAACCATAAAGCAACGAGTAGATATATTTTTATTATATGAAATTGTTTGTATCTAATGAAAAAGAGTTCAAGTTTAGCCCTTAGGAATTGAAGTATATTAGTTTATAGATTAATAAATAAATAATTTGGCATATTAGTGTAATTTATTAATAAAAAAAAAACATTGTTTGATCCATTTCTCATTATTAAAAGCTATCGCCCGCAACATTTTGTTTTTGCGTCAACTACAAGGCGTAAAAATCTCTTATTTAGAAAACATAAAAATTTGAACGTAGCGGGACTCGAACCCGTGCCTCCTGGGAACCGACCAGGCGCTCTGACCACTAAGCCACGTTCTCATCAAGCTATGTCGAAATTTTTATATTCTTGTTACAACTTATTTATGTTGTTAGCATCTCTGTAGGGAGATTTTTACAAATTTCCCCTACCCAAAGATAATTACTAAGAATTATCGTCTGGCAAGAGAGAATACTATTTATTAAATATTTTTAAACTTGTTACATACAATGCTTAAAATTTTTTCGCGTGTTTTACTTATGCTATAAGACTGGAGAGAAAAAAGTCGTGCAAATTTAGGTAAAATGTCACACCACATTTTAACAACATATGTAATGTTTATAATTTATATTAATACAAGATAATTTTCAGACTAATTTTCAAGAAGTTGATCAATATCTGATTGCATGGGCGCAGGAATAGAGCCCAAAATTTCACTAACAAAAAATTTGCCTTGAAGAATAAAAAAGGACATATCCGTCAAAGCTGAAGTCCAGACATTAGGTCTCAACATACAATGTCAAAACAAAAAGTGAGAAATCGGTCCTTGTGGTGCAGGTATAAGTGATCGTGATTGTAAACGCGAAGATTGTAGATTCAACATTCAAAAAAAGTTCTATGTTAAACTCCCCTACTTAACACTCAATGTATCAAAATCGTAACAGAGGCAAACGCGATATTGAACCTTCTCAAATAAAATAAAAAACTAAATAAAACATTATATTCGTCGTACTCACTTCTATTTAAACAACAACTTAATTATCATCTATTTTCCACACTATTTTTAATAAATATCTAATTGCAGGCAAAGGTAGAGTGATACAATACAAGCTTTTGTATAGAGCGGCGCCCACATAAGTATCTGGTATCTGTTCCAGTTGTGGACGGCATTGTCTCTCGCTGTGACGTCTCCATGCATATTGTAGTCGTGACGAGTGTGGGACGCCGGTGCCGGTGTGAATGTTATCTCGAAAAGGAAGTTCTATTCAGTAGTATTAAATAAGCGTAGTAAGCTTTTATGGGAAGATACTTTGTTGTTTTTTTTTTATTAAATGTATGTTTAATTTTTTTTTTCTACTGTTTTCCGTCCGGTCCGGTCCGATCTGTGCATATAAAGTTGTGGGCGACAACTAGTTTTTTATAGAAATATGTAAAATATGTGGAAAAACCGATACTTTTATGTATTTTTTTAGCTGCATACTGTATCTAATACAAAACAGGGTAGGCAGAGGGTAATTTTTCCAAGTTCTCCTTTTCTAGTGTTAAGACACTCAATTTGCATTAAGCCACTTTGCATCGAATTCAATGTAACCGTCGGCACTGCGTGTTAAGTGGCTGAATTCAACACTGCGATGAAGAAATGAAAATACAAAATATTTTATTAAATCGGAATCGAGCCCATGGCCTGTAGCGTTTACAGAGTGGCACTCTTGTACCCCTGCGCCACGACTGGCGTCAACTTTTATATATTCCTTTAAAATATTCAAAAATGTCCAATTCAAATGAAATTTGATAGCATTATACTGTTTTCTTTTATACAAAATATTATTTTCCATATATACAAAATATGCAGATAAAATGGCACCTCGAGTAAAAGTAGAGTAAAGTTAATAGAAAGCTTTACTATATTTTCTAATCAATGTAAAAAAAGGTTATAACGGGTTACTAATATTTGTATGAATACGACATAACGTGCCTGAACCTGGAGGGTAGTCCAGTTTGTTTTAAACATCAACTAATGTTTTTATACTCAATGTATGTTTTTTCTATGTCATTCATTTCATTTCATTTCTCAATAACATATAAAAGTTATTATTAATTATGAACTTAGTATCGACAGTAATAAGTGTCCTTTATAGAAGATTTTTCAAAGCTTAATTAACTTATTATTTAAGGCCAGTAGTGGAGCAGCGGCACAGAGTGTGAGTGTAAAACCGACTGGTTGTGGGTTCGATCCCCATTCGAGAAGATGACATATTTACTTAAATTTATATTTCCATTTCTTCGCTCTGGTGTCGAGTTCTGCCACTCAACACGCAATGCCTCCAGAATTCGGCAGAAAGTGGGGAACGGGAGTGTCTTAACACTAGGTTCCCTCTGCCTACCCTGCAGAGTGCAGAGTCAGCGTGAAGTTAAAAAAAAACACTTATCTTGCTAATTAAAATATTTATTAACTTATTTTGCCATTATATTTATTCATTTGTTTTTTACTTAGTATAACTTGACTTATTGATCATAGCTGGTACGCAGATATTGAAGTAATATAAATTAGTTAATTAATAATGGAGTAGCTTTATGAAAAATCGACATTTCTTTTTAATCGAAGTTTTTTCTTTTAAGTGTTTAGATTATTATTTTATATTAAAAATATATTTTAGGTAATATGCCGGCTTCCTCGATGAGACTACGCTGTAATGACTTCCCGGAGCCTTATTTTTAGCGTTACACTTATAAATAATAGAAATAAAGTTCTGGAGTTGAGATTTTTATATTGGATATAATCGTCGTTTTCCAGGATCTTTATTTTTTGGTTAATATTATATATTTTTTAATTATTAATGAAAATCTTAATATTATTTTTCATCTTATTTTGTTACAAATAATTGCAATTTTTTATGTGTAAAATAATCCTTAAAAACAATTTTTCTTGGCGTCAATCCGAATTGAATGAGCAATCGCCAATATTTTACGAGCTTTATGGTCCATTGAACACGTTTTTGGACTTATCGAGTAAATTTTTTCTTATATAAAAACATGTAAAGATGACTCTAAAAGATGAAAATATTTAAATGATTATCGATTGATTTAAATTATTTCATTCACTGTCATCAATAAAATAAAAACATGTTCTGAGCTAGTACGTAGCCTACGTTGAACATATGTACGTACCTATACCATACTAATATTATTAATGTCAAATACGCATATTTTTCAAAGCTAAATCAGTTTCACGCTGTATCCCGCACGCAGCAGGATTGGCAGAGGAAATATAGTGTTAAGACACTCCGTCAGCGTTTTTTCTATTGCGTATTCAGTGGCGGAACTCATTACCGGGCTTTTGCCATGGTGCCAGAGCGAAAAAATTAAAATACTAGTAAGTAATAATTCATTCCCTCTAGTTGGAATCGCACCCACAACCGTCGCGTTACAATCATACCCTTGTGCACCCAACACGACGGCCTCTTTTACTCTATTTTCTATATTTTTCCATTAAATTAAAAGTATTAGTCAGAATTCCTACTGCTACCGACGCCATTTTAGGCCAATGAACATGTATCCTTTTACTCACATTAAAACAAGATTTTACTGCTTCGAAATGCTTCTTTGGGAGTTGCAAACTTTTCTACATTCCCTTTACCTTTTAGGCTTACTAGTCTAACCTAAATATTTTCTACGTGGTTGGAAAGGAGTTAACTAAGAAAGGAAAACATAAAGATTGTATAATATTATTTGTAAAGATATGGACGAGACGCATTTTTAGATGTAATAGCTTTTTTAGTAAAGACCAACTTTTGACTTCGCGCATTGCACTTGGTTGGCGCTTCGGTGTATTATTTCAATTTTAAAATACTTAAATTACAAAATTAGTTGCTAAAAATCCAATTATATAATATATTTTGTAGCTTTTTTGATTTTTATCATAAACAGTTATATTCAAAAAAAATTATAGAACAAAATTATACATCTATAAAATGATCTATAAAAATTGTTGGAATACTTCGTTCATTGCTTCACGATTTTCCGAGTTATTTAAAAAATCGACTGTTTTGTAAGTTTTTTATTTGATCATTATTTTTAGGTTAAAATATTAAATAACAGTAAACAATGATAAAAGAGCCTGGAATAATTTCGAATATATTTAATGAAAAGTTGCATTATTTGTAGAATTATTACAACTTACAGAAAATGTGTGAAAATCATTAAAAGTCTGTAAATATAAAAAGTAAATAATATTATTTTAAAAATGTATCGAAATAATGTCTAAGTCCTGCACATATATTTTACCAGTCCAGCAAATATATTATTTAATAACTTTTTTTTCGTAAATACAATATAATTTCGACAGGAGTGTTAAACATAGAGTCTTATTAAGAATCAGAACTCTTGAATCGTAACCAAATATTTATTATTCTCTTAAAAACGATATTTATAAGTTAGGATTTTTAACAGCTGTATAAAATATTTCAACAAAGTATAGTAAAATGAACACCACGATATTTCCCATCGGCCCCCGCCGATACTCTTGTATAAGCATCTTAGACGCCTCGTTTTTCTCTCAAAGTGGAGTAATCAATATCGTAGGATATTTAGCCGACGCCATAGTACCACTCACTTCGGTAGTAACCTATACCTATAATATAACTTCAACTAAAACTATGTAATATGAGGAAAACTTGTCTTATATTGTAGAGCTCTTATACAGTGGATAAATAAAGATGATAATTTTTAATTTCTCTAAATTAAGAGGATAGTAGAAAAATTGATGTTTTTAAGGGATCTCTTGTATTAGTCATTTATGTTGATAAAAATACACTTCAAAATTAAAAGATCGAATTCATCGAATATGTACGCTAATGTTAATCTCATATTATTGGAATTTTTAATGGGAGCCAAAGAGACATTTCATCTTTTTTAGTACAATCTATACAATACTTAAAATGTGTTTTAGTGTTATCATATAAAGTTTAGAAAGCAGAATAGCCTAAATAACATTTCAGACATTTTTTAAAATTAATATGCATATTACGAGTAAAGCAAATTGTTTTTACAAAGTGTATATATTTGGCAATAAACATTGAAAAAGTTATAATAGAATAAGGTTCCACGTTGCAATCCCAAGGCACAAAAGGGTGCCCGCGCATACTCTTATATTTTCAGGACATCTATTATTACTACGCCCGTCTACCTCACTACCTACTATAGTGATATAGCGGTCGGGTGTCCTGGCCTGAACAGGGATGGCCACTTACCAGTCGGGGGGCTTATCTAGCAGCTCGAGATCACCACGGCCGGGGCCGGGAGGGGACGCGCCCCGCCCCGCGCCGCTAGGAAAAAACCTCATACAAAACAGATCGATCGATATGAACGTTCACTCGTTTTGCCGTCACGTTTCTTTTTCAGCTGATATCAAATCTTTGCCTTTGCCTTTCCCGCTTTACCTTTGATAGGAACTTAATGTGTAACATGACTAGGGTTATGTTAGAATAGGAAAAAGAGGTGATTTTAAGGGTTTCGGAAATAAAAGAAGCACGCAGATTCTTCTCAAAGTTAAGGTGAAGGTCGAGTTCGAAACATTGGGGTTACGATGTAGTTTCTAGTATTGGGGACTCAGTCAGTGGTCGATGACTCTGAATTTCAGGAATTGGGAACTCGGATCTGGTTATGATCTGGAGAGGGTCGCAGGTTGTAGGGGACACGCCCGGGCGGGTTGCATAACGCTGGTCGTGCTGTGCGCGCGGGGCGCATGCGCGGCGCCTACCTTCGCAGACGTAGCCCTGCCCGATGAGCCCCCACAGCAGGTCCGAGCAGTGGTGGCAGTACGTGGGCTTGTGGAAGGTCTTCTTGGCGAAGGAGTGGGTGCGTTGGGGCGCGGGCGCGGCCTGCGCCATGGCGGGCGCGCGGGCCGGGCCGGGCGGGCGCGCTACTCATGCCGCGGCGCCAAAGGGCGCGCCGCGCTCTCCGAGCGGCTGTCGCGGCCCACCATCGCGGCGCGTCTGCCGCCCGCGCCCGCCCGCCCTCCCGCGCCCTCCGCGCCCTCCGCGCCCCCCGCGCCCTCGCGCCGCGCACTCGGCACAACCTGTGCACGACGTCCTTTGCAATCGATTCGTTGGTTCAACTGTATCCTGATTATATTGATTAAATACGTCCACAAGACAGGAAAAAAATCAAATGATATCGCCATATAATTCTCATTTATCGTGAAAATAAACAATTACTTGGGAAATGGAATCGCTTATTATAAAAATAAAGTTATATTTATTATTCTTCACATATGATTAGCTAAAAAGGATTAATTATCACACATGCATTGAATAAAAAGAATATATGAATCAAAAAAATATATATTACCAAATCACAATAAACAATTCCAACCCTAACGTTCTTACAAGTAGAGACGTAGCGCAGAGCGCGCGCGTGCGCCGAGCGACCTCCAATCGAAAAAGCTCTTGTTTACAATACTCGGAGGCTCGGGGCGCTCGGGCGCTCGGGGCACTCGGGCAGCATCCTCGGTCCTCCGGCGCCCGGCAGACGCCAGCGCCACGCAGGCGCCGGAACTCACACTATTGACACTATCCATACACTACATTTAGCAGAGTAGCACTGCTCCTACTATTAAATAAGGAATATTCACTCTATTGACGCTGTTTACGAACTAAATTTAGGTGATTAAACACTATTGATACGATTTGTTCCTTATTTCAAATGTTAAATTCAAATAATGCAAAGTTATTAGCATTTTTTTACTATTTACATTTTAATTAAATAAGATAAAGTTTTCCGTTACTTACTCTACCGTACACCCTCTACCGTGCTCCGCATATTATTTATTTATTTATATGTGAGAAAAATTGTTATTTTGTGCTTTTAACAATATAATGATCCCAAAACAATGATTTCTTAATTTTTTGTCTGTTTGTCGATTTTTTTATTTGTCGGTTCACGCTAAGCCAGAAACGGCTTAACTGATTTAAATGCAGTTTGCACAATTATATTTTGGCTTAACTTAATATTTTCAATGTAATAATTCCAATTTTCAATGTATACATTGAATTTTTTTAAATAAAAAATAGCCAGGGTATTAAAAGATTAGATAACTTACAGAATCCATTTCTAACATTTTTGGTCTTTATAGTTATTCAGATATCACGTAAATCGTAATAAGTAATATACATAAAAAATTTTGGTAGCTCAGAATAATATATAGTTTCAATTTCTATAATATAGACTATACTGAACATTATGTTTAACCCTTAAAGGCTACATGAGTGTAAAAATATCCAGGTGCATTTGGTTTTTAGTCGCTAGTATGTTTAATTTTGGTCACAGCGCTTTGCACTTTTGTGTATCCTCCTAAGTTGTGCGTAACCCTTAAACACGCGGAAGAAGTGGTCATTTTCACGCGCACTTTTTACCACACGCTTGCCTCCTGAATGTATCATAGCCACCCATAATTGACATAGTGCCCTATTGATTAACAACGTTGACCTTTCTTATGATTTTTATTGAATTGAGCGTGGAAATGGTTTAATGGAGATTATTTTATGAATTATGAATCTACGGAGGTAGTTAGCAGTATCTACTAGAATTTAATGTCAAAGCTGTACTAGCATCTGCTGACGAGCCGACTGACGAAGAGGACTCATTAGAAGAAAACTTTCATCAAGATGATATCCAAGTGTTGATGATTAGAAAGAACTTCTGTCTCATCTCTGCATAAACACTTTGGAAGTGGAAGTCGAAAAAAAATTTTAGAAAACTAAAAAGTTCCCTAAGGATTTCAAATCTTTTTTACTTATCACATTTGTGAGGAAAAAAATCTGTGTATTTTTTTAATAAAAAAATCAAAATTTAATTTATTTCGATGGGCTTTAATTAAACAAGCTTAACTAAATAAAGCCTAGGAACACATTGTAAGCCACAGCGTAAAGCATTCACTGCTGCTCTTAAACTTTCTTCAGATTGGTCCAAAAACACCTTTTTGGCGCTGCAAGTGACATACTTCTATAATCGATCTGAAATAAATATATCAAACATCAAATGAATATGAACAGTAAAAACGCTTACTAATTATTTTAATAATTCTGCCATGAAAATGAATTTTGAAATGATGCAATAACTAGGCACAATTATAGCACTTGTACCATTAATAATAAGCATAGATATACTTAAGTCGAGGCCGTCGTGGCGCAGGGGCACAAGGGTGTGACTGTAACATGACGGTTGTGCGGTTCGATCCCCACTCGAAGGAATGAATTACTATCTCTGACACCAAGGCAAACCCCCCAGCGTTGAGTTTCGCCACTCAAGACGCAATGCCTCGAAGATTTCGACGGAAAGTGACGAACGGAATGTTCCTACTCTAGAAGTATACCCTGCTAAATGCGGGATACAGCGTAAAGCGAAAAATACGATATACTTAAGTTTTCCTTGTAATCTATCAACATATTATCTTTCAATATTTAATCTTTCGAGTGCAGAAGCAGAAGTATCTAGACAGTTACACACCTATATATATTAGAACTCGTGCAAACATAAATTGTACTATTAAGTAAAAACACGCCGACGACTGTGCGCGGACTTACAATGGCTGATCGTTTTAACGATTTACAAATGAAGAAACTTGCAGAAGAATATCTGAACCCGTGCTAATAGGACAAGTACAATGTTCTATATAAAGACAGACAAAAATGCCAGAAAAAAAGCATACAAAGAAATTTTCAAAAATCTAAACATCAGCGATGTTGAATTTCAATAATACATATAAAAAAAAAATATTTGTAAAAACAAAAACCCCGACTGCATCAAACTAAAAAGAAAATAAACAACCCCAATAGTTTGTTAAGATTAACAGTCGGGACTTCTTTAAATTATGCGGCGTTCCTGGTAAAGATTTTATTGATTGAAGAATTACTTATAGGTCCCGACTGTTAATCCTAATAAACTATTGGGGTTGTTTATTTTCTTTTTAGTTTGATGCAGTCGGGGTTTTTGTTTTTACAAATATTTTTTTATTTTTCATTTTTTTGTTACAATTTAATATGGGAATGACAATCATTATATACCTTTTTGAAATCCTGAAATTGAGCTCTTGAATTTGACACCCATATTTTAGTATTCGAAACGAAAATATTTTTTTTCACTAAGTCCAATGGCGTACCATAGCCGCCATGATTATTT
>JAATLQ010029657.1:7158-21449 GCA_013421005.1 Heliconius erato x Heliconius himera | reverse complement strand
TAATAAGTGAAATATTTACAAAAAAAAAAAAAAAAGGCAATCTAAAAATACCTGGACTTTCTTAGGAATTACATATTTAGATAATTATCTCTAGTTATAAGCCTTATTTAAGCAGCAGATAAATATAAAATTGATGATTAGCTAATAATAATGAAAAAGTTAAAAAAAAGTACGGACTACGTGTCTGTAGTGCTTAGTTAAAATTATAATAAAATAAAAAAAATAAAAAAATATTCAGCGCAGCGTTGAGTTCTGCCACTCAACACGAAATGCCTCCAGAAATCGGCAGAAAATGGGGAACGGAGTGTCTTAACACTAGGTTTCCTCTCCCTACCCTGCTGTGTGCGGGATACAGCGTGAAGCTGTTTTTTTTTTCTTATATAAAAATTGTGTCGAAATTTGAGAGACAAAGATGTTCAATTGAATTGGTAACGAAATTTTATAAATCCAATTACAAAATCAACGGGCGCCCCAAGTGATGGTGAAGATCGTGAAAGCGATTCATTACCCCGCGTTACTTTACGTTATGAAGTACACTTTTGACTCTTCAATTGAACATTGTTATCACTTACACTTTATATATAAGGTCTAAGGTTTGAGGCCAGTCGTGGTGCAAGAGCACAAAGAGTGGCTGTAAACGTGACTGGTTGTGGGTTCATTTGGTTCATTTTTTCGCTCTGCTGTAAAGGTGACACAGAGTGTCGAAAATCTAAGTTTCCTCTGCCTACGCTATTGTGTACGAGATACAGAGTCAATGATGATAGTTCAAAACTGCCCCATATATGTTCAAAGCTACCCCGAAAGGGGGGCAGCTTTGAACATTTGACTACTGCTACTAAAGTTGATATTGCACCTTTACCTTATATATTTTTCTACATACGATGCTACGATTGTGTAGCACAATAGTTGGACTAAGCCTTGTGAAATAGTAAAGAAGTTAAAAACTGTAGAATTTTTAGATATGACACAAAGTTTAAAAATCGTTCGAATGTGCCCCCCTCTCCCCTATATATTATAAATTAAATTAAGCTATAATTTTTAAGACTAAGGAATATTCACGTATAAATTTTCAATATTCTCGATGTTTTCTTGTACCCCATGATCCCAGAACTGGATTTGGACTGGAATTTTGAGAACTATTATATACACATATAATAGTCTATTATATAATATAATAATATATAAGTGGGGCCCTTTCAGAGATACCGCCAAATAGAGGTACATCTATGTCTGGGAGGATGATTGAGCCATCGGATTGGTCTGGGCGCTTTGCAGAAATAACGTAGGTCTTGGGGGGTCCTGGGCTCCAGTCTATTATATTAGCATAATGCTACGTACCTACATAAACTTGTCAGTGTCAATATTGATGTTCAAATAAACGATTTTCCGCTTCACTTACCTTTAACGATTGCCATTTGCTACCTTAAATAAGTATGCTTAAGATACTCATATTATTTGAAGGGCCATAAAATGCTAATAGATTATTATCTTTTACTATTTTAATGTATATTATTAGTAATTAATAATTATTATCAATGGATATACTTAATACTTTTTTAAGTCCATATAAAAAACGGTTAAGTGCGATTCGGACCTGCTCACCGAGGCTTACCTATGAATTTCAGGAGTGACGGTAATCACAACTTATAAAAGTTGACAAACCTAAATTTTTGAGCATATGCATCCATTTTGTATAAAATGAACTACGAATATAAATCTATAATGATGAGATTGAGGTACTGAAGTCTGAACCCTAAAAAACAAAACCCGTGGTTAACTTCATGCAACCATCTCGCAATGTCTTCTATTTAGCCAGAATGCGGAAAGCAGAGTATCTTGACACTAGGTTCTTTTTGCGTACAATGCTATATCCGGAATAGGATATGAAGCTGATTTTAATCTTCCGTACCTTTACCGTACTTCCGAATAAACTAGCATTATTAAATTTGGCAGCTAGCATCTACAGGTAGTACTAATTCAGGAAAATCTGAAAACTATATATTTGTGCTTAAATCCTAAAAAATAATAGTCTTAAAAAGGGGACTAAATTTGGTGTTAAAGAAAACCGCTAATTCGAGTAAGGGATTTCTCGATTCACTCAGTGGGCGAGCCCAACTCGCGCTTGTTTTTATTTTTTAACTTCAGGCTTTATTCGTAAAGAAGTAGCCAGAGAATATTTTGTCAGTATACTCAAACCACTTAAACACGTTCTTTTTCATTCTCACATTAAATTGAATAAATATTTTTTTACAATCCTAATAACAAATAAATATAATTTATTTGTTATATTATTGTTTATAAAAAAAATGATAAATCTATTTATCATTTTTTTTATAATGTGTTAAGGAAATTTTAAATAAATAAATAAATCAGTTTCCCGCATACAGCAGGATAGGCAACAGGAACTTAGTATTAAAACAATTCTGAAGACGTGCGTGTTGAGTGTCGGAACTCAACGCCGCGTTTTGAAGACGAGAAATGAAAATATATATTTAAATAAATATTTCATCCTCAGATAGGGATCGAACCCACAACCAGTCGCGTCACACTTTGTGCCCTTGCGCCACGACTGTCCTAAAGAAATTTTAATAAATAGAAAGTTATTTTTGCAACAAGGAAATGGTAAACACATTTCGTTTATGATTCATAGTAGGTACCGAAACAAAGCAATATGCTTCCCTGTTTTTGTATTTAACACCTTTACATAGGATATTTCCAACAATACTATATTTATGATAATAATTTTTAATTCTCACCAATTTTATATATTTGTATATTATAAAAAAAATATCTTTAGTAACTGAGGCCAGGCCTGGCACCCCTGTGCCAGGGGCACCCTTGTGCCCCTGCACAAGTGTGCTACTTTAAATGTCACAGTATGTGGATTCGATTCCCACTCGAGGGAATTAAGAAAAATTTTTTTTTTTTCCTCGCTTTGATACATCAGCAAGTTTCTGGAGGCAATGTCTCCAGAATTCTGTGGAAAGGGGGGAACATTTGTATTTTAATGGGGACAGAATGTATTCTCACTAGGTTCCCTAGGTTACCCTGCTATGTGCGGGATACAGCATGAAGCTAAAAAAAATTATACGTTTATTTTTAGGTGTACATGGGTGTACAAGCAATTTACATTCAAAATATGTATACATACATATGTTCATACGTAGATAGAACGTTGTTATACATACGTTCTACGTGAAGTAATCACATTAACATCAAACAGAACCCAACCTCTACGACTTACAAAAAATATGTGAATTTTCATAAAAAAATATCCCTTTAATCCTTTTTAAATATAAAAATGCTAAAATTAATTTTAAGTCAAAGGATAAAATTTTATGACTTTTTTTTAAATAGTAGCTTTTTTTAAACTCTATATTGTACAGGAAATTCTTATCAAGGTAAACCAGTATTATAAATGTTACTTAAATTTCATGTAAAGAAAAGATTTTCTTTTATTTTTTATTCCTCTTGATGTTATCTATTCTAATATTTTATAAGATTTTTTATAAAAACCACACTCATATACATTTACACTGAAATATCTGGATCATATAAAAAACAGGAAGGTTCGACTGGCCTTGACACTATTTAAACATTTTATACTATTCTTCAAGCAAAAAACGATCCTACAATCTATACTACAACAGTATGTTTAGAATTAAAAAAAAAACCTCTTAAATAAGCTTTCTAAATATTTTTTCTCATGGTGTATTGTGTTTTACAAGCCGATCCCTTTGATTTGACACCCATATGAGTTGGGTTGAGCAAAAATATGTAATCCGCCTAATTTATTTATTTATTTATTTATGTTGTATTGAGGCCAATCGTGGCGCAGGGGCAAACACTATGACTGTAAAATCGATTGGTTGTGGGTTCGATCCCCACTCGAGGAAATAAAATATATTTATTTACATTTATATTTTCACTTCTTCGCTCTGGTATTGAGGCAGAGCATGGCGTTGAGTTCCACCACTCAACACGCAATGCCTCCAGAACTCGGCAGAAAGTGGGGAACGGAGTGTAGGCAGAGGGAACCTAGTGTAACACAATCCGTTCCCATTTAACACTAGGTTCCCACGGCCTACCCTGCTGTGTGCGGGATACAGTGTGAAGCTGATTGATTATATGTAATTTAATTATTATCAGAACTGAAATTGTAATTTAATTTTCAAATTAATAGGACATTGAGAAGTGGGTCAAATCGAGCTTGCGCGATTTCACATACACCAACACATTTTGACGGCATGTTAAATAAAAGCTTCTAATTACATACCTATCCCATCCCTATATACTATATACATAGATATTTATATAACATACACTGGATAACTACTGTATTTCAATGATCAATTCAAATATTCAATATGTGAATTTAAAAAAATCCAAGGGAAAAATATGCTTACATTAGCTTATATTGAAACCACTCTAGCTTTTATAGTTGTACAAACTAAACGTAATCTCCATACAATCAAAAGAATATTCAGCTGATAAGATGCTTTGAAACCCCAAGTCTGATCAGACATGTCTTATAAAATGAATTGCCTATTCAAAATAAGCAAAACTTGTAGAGATTTATGTAGAGAGAGAGAGAATTATGTAATTTTTACAGCACATTTGTAACAAATTCTAAGTAAAATATATTTAAATAAAATAACAGTTCAGAATGCGCATCGGTAATTTTCAACGTATTATATAATATATAAACAGTCGTGACGCAGGCGTGACAAACGGGCTACTATTAATGCGACGGTTATGGGTTCGAAATCCACTCAGGGGAATAAATATTTAATACTTTCATTTCGTCACTCAACGCTCATTGCCTCTAGAATTCAGCGGTGGGGAACAGAAGTATTTTAAGGAGTGTCCTAATGCTATGTTACTAGGGTTTTCTGCCTACCGTGCTATGTGCTGGACATGCGTGCTGGCATGGTGCATAGCGTGAAGCTAACAAAAAATATATATTCTGTCAGAAAAATAATATTCTATTTAAGAATACGAATATTTTTGTTTACAGTATATTTACTTTATATTGTACATTTACTTTCATATGTCACTCAAGTACCTTAGTTAGGACCTTAAAGTTTTCATCTTGACTAAAGGACGATTGGCAAGTAGAGGAGTAAAGGAGCAAATTGAATTAGCTATACAAAGCAAATGATACAGATTTTAGTGATGTATCTATATGTATTTGTATGTTGATGGTATTTTTTAAAATAACACTGTTTTTAGATATTTCGCTATCATTTTTCGATAGACTAACCCCAAAAGAAACTTAAAAAACCTAGGGTAGTATATCCAAACGAGTAATATACCCAAATACCATTTCTAGTTTTGTTTTACGAGATTGCAATGCATAATTTATAATGCCAAATGATAATTCTTAGCAAATATATTCGCTTCTAAAAGGGTTATCGGAAAATTTTAAATATCTACGGAATAAAATACAAACAACATAAATAAGTTGTTAAAGCGCTAGTACGGGTTCCAAGAGGCACGGGTTCACATCCCGCTAGGTAAAATTTTTATATATCCTTTACAAGTATTTTTGTAAAACAATATAAATTGAAACAAATATTGACTGACATAATTATGAGGAAACTGGAAGGGATTTATAACAAAATTAAAGTATAAAATGTAAAATTACAACTCTATTACGTCACGACACTGGCAAAGTCATATAATATTGGAAATAAATCAAAACTTTGTGAATGTCAAAAACTTTTAATTCATGTCCCAAACTTCGCTGTTGTCTATCAGTAACTTTGAGTTTGTTTAGGGAGTCCCTCTACAAATCTCTAACTGATCAAGACTTTAATCTATTGACATAAATACAAATAAATATATTGTAATATAGAAAAAAAATGGATTACTTCATAGTAAAAATATATACTATTAATTTACGAAAATTAATAAACTTGACGTTGAGTTCCGCCACTCAGCACGCAATGTCTCCAGAATTCGGCGGAAAGTGGGGAACGGAGTGTCTTAATACTAGGTTCCCTCTGCCTATCCTGATGTGTGCGGGATACAGCGTGAAGCTGATTAAACTTGACTATTTATATATTTTTTTCAGATTAATAGAATTACTTTGTGGTTCATCTGTCTGACTGTCCTACTTTCAATATTGTTCTTTGCAAGTTTACATGAAAGTATCAAACTGAAATAAATATGAAATATTTAGATCTATAATCGCTTGGAATCATGAAATTTGAAAATAAGTGAGAACAAATTTATATTCATCATTCATTTTATTTTGAATACGTACGTGTATTTTCCGTTGATCTATTTATTATCATAAAATTGATAAAGACTCGTCCGCGCGCTTATTAGACTCGGACTTGATCGATTTATTAATCATAAACATGCCCAGAATAAGTAAAAATAAGAACTTAGCGAAAGACCGTTAGTATTGAATAACTAGAAATTTACGAAAAAAATTAAATAAATTACAAAAATATAAGGGTGTTGAGCAAAAAGTTTCACCTTATATTCTTTATATATGTTTGTACAGTTGCAGTTTGCAACAAAATACAAAACAAACTAACACTAACACGAAAACTGTTTTTTGCGGAATATTTACGGATTATTAGTTTTTTTTAGTTAATATGGAAAAACATGTTGTTTAAAATTCTGCTCTCAGCTTCACGCTATATCCCGCATGTAGGCAGGGTAAGCGAAGGGAGCCTAGTGTTAAGACATTGCGCTTCCAACTTTCCGCCAAAGTGTAGAGACATTGCGTGTTGAGTGGCGGAACTCAACGCCGCGCTTTGCCTCGACACCAGAGCGAAAAAATATGAATATTACTTAAGTATTTAATTTACAGTTTACAGTTTGCAGCAGCTTAACGCTTTTTCCCTTAAAAAGGATTTAACAAAAACAACCTAATGTTATGGTACTACTTTCTCCACTTTCACCGACACTTTACCTGATACTTGTTGTTACTCAATATCTATACCAGAGTGAGGAAATGATAATAATTAATTATTATATAGCTATTTAGTAGAGTGAGAATCGAACCAACTACCATAGCGATTCCTGAAAAACGCTATCACAGAACAGCGTCAGCTTGTTTACTTTCTTATTTTTTTGTATACATAAGCTTTTTCAAATTAATTTAATTTAACTACAATTACTAATATATCAAGACAATAGAAATAAAGCAATGCAAATTATATTTTTTTTCATCAACTAATAAATATATAGAGAAATATCAAGATGAATGGCATTTTAAATGATAGTGAAAATTGTATAATGTTTTCAACTGACAGACATATACCAGTCAGCGTGAAACCACATGTAAATGGAAAACGGTCGAATTTAATGTAAACCATGAATTAAACATAAAATATCATCGATGTGGCATGTGTGTAGTCTACTAAATAAGGGATATTAGTTGTAATTTTTCACGCTTCACGCTTTATCCCGCATATAGCAAGGTAAGGAAGAACTTAGTGTCAAGACACTCCGTTCTCCACATTTCGCCCAAATTAAAGACAGTAGGTATTGAGTGGGAAGAAAGAGGAGACAGAAAAGGAAAGTGAAAATAAATTATTTCCCCGAATGGATATCGAACCCACAAACATTGCGTTTACAGTCACACGCCTCGATGGTCTAAATGTATGGAGGTCTTGTGTGAATTAATAGTTGTTTCTCATTCAATGATAAATGATTAATGATAGTAATGTTGTTTAGATTATTTAGATTTGTAATTTAGCGAACACAAAGAATTACGCTGTATTTTATTATTTATATGTATATTTTATATTTTTTATTTTAAATTGGTAATTACTTCGAATAAATGATGTCAAAGATGTCAAAACATATGAACGTATATGTTTTGACATCATTTATTCACATCATATATTTATTTGACATCATATATCTACTTATTTAGAAATCGTATAAAAATTTAAACGTGGCAGGACTCGAACCCGCGCCTCCTTTCCTAAATGTGGAATAACACTTAAAAAAAAATATACGTTGTTTAAAAATATACGTTCCTTCCAAGTTTCATAGATGCCCTAATAGTCTTTATCCCGCATAAAGCAGTATTCAATTACAATATCCAGTTTTCTTATCAAATGTAATAATGAAAGCTGCATGTATATAGAAAACTATACATATACTAGAGACTCAAACGCGGCTTCGCTCGTTTAAGCTTATTTTTCAACCAAAGAATAATTTTAATAAAAAATATCCTAAGTCCATTCTAATACTTCTATAAATAAATTTCTAAAAAAAAACCGACTTCAAACAACGAACTAAAAAGTAAAATATTATGTTAAATTACATAAAGTGAAACGTACTTTGATTTTGTTAAACAGTAATCATTAAAAAAAGATTTTATAATTTTTAAATCGCTTTTCTTAGCGAAGTCGGTTAAAAACTGTATATAATATGTACAAATAACAAATGTTTCATAATAATCAGTTCAGTAGTTTTGGCGTGGAAGTGTTACATACAAACTTACATTAACATTTATAATATAAAAGTTTTTTTTTCAGCCTTACACTGTATCCCGCACACTGCAGGGTAGGCAGAGGGAACCTACGAGTAGTGTTAAAACAATCTGTACCCCACTTTCTGCCGAATTCTGGAGGCATTGCGTGTTGAGTGGCAGAACTCAACGCCGCGCTTGTCCTTGACACCAGAGCGAAGAAATGGAAATATAAATTTAAGTAAATATTTCATCTCCTCGAGTGAGGATGGAACCCATAACCAGTCGGTTTTACAGTCACACTTTGTGCCCCTGTGCAACGACTGGGCTCGATAATGATGAATGTGATGTTTAATAACTTATATATCATACTCGTACTTGCTTATCAACATCATCAAGTGTGGCGACTTCCTCATCCAGCGTTTAGAGCTTCCAGTTCGTAACATTATCACACTATAGAATATTTATGAAGGTCCACGATAGTTCGCAAATCAAATAATTGGATCGTGGCTATCGGGAAAGCTCACTAATATATTATTAAGCTGATTTCACATTGTAAGCTGTATGAACTTTTTTTAAGTGTAGTGTATTGTATCCCACATGTAGCAGAGGGGGCAGAGAGAGCCTAGTGTTAAAACACTCCGCTTCCCACTTTCTGCCGATTTCTGGAGGAAGTGCGTGTATAATAGCGGATTATCTATTAACGCTGCACTTTTGCCTCATAACCAGAACGATAAAGTAAAATATTAAATATTTAGATTCCACAATTGGTAATCGAACCCACACCTGTCGCGTGTACAGTCACAAAAGTTTACATTTAAAACTCCTTATATTCTACTTTAAACCATTTTTGGCACTTTGTCTTATGATTCCTTCGTAAGAATCGAACTCAAAATTATAACGTGTATATATATAGTCATTGCTGTCCTGCTGCGTCATTATACAGTCAAAAATAATGCATTTTATATGTCAATGTAGTGATAACATGCATGCATGATAAGTTTTAGATATTTTTTTATCTTTACGTTTTTCCCATATTTTTGTTTTACAAAATTACAAAAGAGGCTCTCATGGTGCAGCGATACAGCGTCTGAATGTAAATGCAATGGTAGTAGGTTTGATACCCACTAAAAGGAATGAATTATTTTCTTTTCCTCGCTCTGATAACATGATAAAAAGCAGCGTTGAGTTCCGCTACTCAACACGCAATGTCTCGAAAATTAAGTAGTGAGTGGGGAAACCAACAATAATATTGTCCTATATCGCAAACAAGACTTCCATATATAACAAACAACAATAAATCATATTTTAAAGAAGTAATTTTAATATTACAATATAAACATTGCAACACCTATTCTAATAAAAATGCGATTTAATTTTTATAACTGTATTGATATCATTAAAAATATAAATCTATAATTATGGGCTTAAAACACAATTTCTCACTTTTCCTGCATAACAGGAATGACGGAGGGAACTCATTGTTAAGACATTTTATTCCTCATTTTCCACCTAATTTTCAAGACATAACGTGTTGAGTGTTTACGGATTTCAACGCCGCACATTAAAAGAATCAAAAATTTAAATATTTAGTTACAATATGTTGTATACATGAAGGACCAAAATAATTAAATTAACCTATTTATAATACCACAATACCAAAAGATAAAACCAGTTTTTTTAACTATTAGTATATTTCATATACATTCATTATTAGTACGATACATTACCTTATTTGTACTAAAAATACAAGGAATTTTCCTGTAAGGTAACGTAATTATATTGAAGCCGTGACCTCTATATTAGAAAATAAAACTAATGTAGATATATATAATCATGCACAAGATACCTAAAAAATATATAAGGCTTTTAATAATTATTTCTATGAATAATAATACGAAATTTAAATTCGAGACACAGCATCTGACTGTTAACGCGACGGTTGTGGGTTCGATTTCTAATCAAGGCAACGAATTGTTTTTATTTACTCGCTCTGGTACCTAAAACAACGCATGGAATTGCCACACAATATCTCAAAAATTGGGCGATGCGTGGAGAACGGAGAGTCTATACTCTCTGCCTACCCTGGATATAGTGTAAAATTAAGTCACATCAGAATCTCAGCTTAAGATGTTGCCAAAAATACAAATAGCCAATATAAACACGACATATTGATACAAGCATTCAGTGAAAACAGGCCTTATAAAACAATCTATCAACGGGTATTACTGATAATCATCTATTGGCAAAGTTAAAACGGTATGAGATTTGATGGTATCTATTATATTACGTATATATATAAATCTACATAATCGTATGTAATATATAAAATGTACAATAATGTTTTAGACCACGTCAACATCTTGTAATATGAAGAAAATTCAGCTATACGAATTTTCCTACATAGCCAGGTTATATCGAAGCCAGTCATGGCGCAAGGGCACAAGGTGTGACTGTAAACGCGTCTGGTTGTGGGTTCGATGACGAGATGAGGAAATGAAATGTTTATCTAAATTTATATTTCCATTTCTTCGCTCTGGTGTCGAGGCGCGGCGTTGAGTTCCGCCACTTAACACACAATGCCTCTAGAAATCCGCAGACAATGGGGGACGGGAGTGTTTTACTACTACGTTTCCACTGCCTATCCTGCTGTGTGCGGGATACTACGTGAAGCTGAAATAAAGCCAGGTTATTTAATCTCCACGTCACTATACAACTAGTATTTATCTTCACTAGATAATTTGTTCTACTACAAGAACTACTAGTTGTCTAGTGTTTGTAAAAAAAATAAGACTTAATACCTACATATATATTTTTTAAGACACTTAAAACATATATATGTAGGTCGGCGTTGAGTTCCGCCACTTAATACGCAAAAACTATCGAAATTGTCTTAGTAAAATCTATCTAGCTTTTCGATGTATGTCATTACGGAATACATCGAAAAGCTAATAAAAAAGAGTAAAGAAAAATAAAGTAAATATACTCTTACAACTTGGTTTTACACGAATATGGGTGACGTCAGATTGACTTGTTAAATAAATAGACTTATATTATAAATACACAGGTGTATATATGCATTTTAGAATACTTATAATGTTGTATATATAAATAATTATATTTTGTATGGTTCTTTAGTACAGAACATGCTTTATAATAAAAATAATTTAAATATATATATATTTTCATTTATAATAACGGTAATTTTTTTTTTACTCATTTAGGTAATTTTTCACTAAATTTGTACTTAAAATTAGAGAGTTCTTTTTCAACAACGTATTTTCCAAATATGTTGAACCCCTTTCCAGGAACACTGTATATACTTATTCATAATAATATACAGCTTCACGCTTTTGTTCGTATTGTAGGATAGGCTAGAAGAGAACCTAGAGTTATGTTACTCTGTTAAACTTCCAGCCTGATCTTCGAAACGGTTCTTGTTGAATAGCGAAACAACTAAAACAAGGAAATGAAAACAATTAAATACAATCACTTTCGAGTGGGGATCAAACCGACAACCACCGCGCTTAACGTTATACGCTATCTCACTGAGCCACGATGGCCTCGTTTAATTTTAGTGATCATTTTCTCTTCATCATCTTGTAATGCTTCATCATATGAGAAAATAGCCTTATAGATATCGAAAATATGTGAATGTAAAAAATTGGCACGTTAATTATTTTTTAACGTAATTGCAATATGAGTAAAAACCGTTTATTCACTAATTTGTTTGAAATATTTTAGAGTGCCTTTCAATACTATTATCAGAATGAATTTTAAAAGAGCACCGTACTTCAATTCAAATGCATATTTTTTTTATCAAGGCTTATGTTACTGTTAACATTCATATTTTTAAACCTAATTTTCCTCATAAAAAACTTAGGAATAACAAGTTTTTTTTATACAAATATAAAAAATTATATTTAAAATAGGTTAAAAATAAATGTTAAAATTTGTTAATTTGTCAGATTTTTTTTTGAGCGAGCGACAAAAAACCAGAGCGTTAAACTATAAACTAGGAATTCCGTCACTCAACGCGCAATGCCTCCAGAATTCGGCGGAAAGTGGTAAACAGAGGGTCTTAACACTAGGTTCCCTCTGCCTACCCTGCTGTGTGCGGGATACAGCGTGAAGCTGTTAAGCTAAAAAAAGATAAGTAAAAATTCTCACATTATTAGTTTAGTCGTTAAAATATTACTCAAATATAACAACATCAAGAGTAAAGTGAACTTTACTGATAAGATCTTCGAAACGATATAGTAAGGGCTTAACGGCTTTGCATAATTTATTTTAGTTCCTATTTCATCTCACACGAACAAACAACCTTAAGACTTTTGGAATAGAATATTCAAATAATATTTGCTTACGTCGTAAAACCGTTAAGGGTCCGTTTTTAGACCGTTATGGCGCAGTGGCTTAAAGTCTGACTGTAAACGCGACGGTCGTGGGTGCCATATACATATATATTTTGTAGAGAAAGTATGCATGGTGACAACAGATTACTTAAAAAGCACTCCATGACTTTTACAAATAATATTTTTTTTATATACACTATTTTTAATTTCAATTTATTTAAATTTTTTACACAAGTGTCAATTTAAATTTACTAACAATAATATTATTTTCTTATTTATAATATATTATTATTAATTCAAATTAAAAATATACGTTTTTCACTTTTTAGTTATTTTTTTCACGAAAGCGTGTTCTAGTTTTTTTTATTATTATTTTTTCCTTTTCTATTACTTACTTTTGATACTATAATTTCATTTGTTCAATTATAAAAATAATATGTAGTATATATTTAAAAATACATGTTTTTCACTTTTTAGTATTTTCTTTTCACAAAAGCATGTTTTCTACCTTTTTTTGTTTTTTTTTCTTTTCTATTACTCACTTTAGGTATTATGGTTTCCTATAGATACAAAATAACAGGCTACCTGACTTCTAATACTAACGCAAAAGTTCTAGTAAATGAGATTACAATAAACTTATGAAGTATAAAAAAAAATATTATTCTTTATGTCATTTTTGTATATATTTAAAAGAATTATTACTTATTTTTAAATCTTTTTCATGACACATGGATATTGCATTTAATAGTTTCTGATTTTAATTATTGTACGTAGAGACAAATTCAAAATATTCTTTATCTAAATTACATTACAATTTAAATACATTACGATACATTTTCTTTAGATAATAAAATACAATAAACATACAGTTTGTTTAAAAAAAATCACATATTATTCAACATCCGCAATACAAACTGCTCATCAAAGTTTGCACTGTGTTGTAAACAGTTTTTTATATTAAATGCTATGAGTTATGACTTTAATAATATACTCACTCATTCTTAGATCACGCACAGAATAGAAACACTTAAAAAACGCCACGAATATTCACAGATTATAAAAAATTAATTAAAATAAATAAAAGAAAAACAGAAAACTCAATTGACAAAACAATATAATGCACTAAAAAAAAACCACACAAAAAATTTCACTTTTATTTCAAAATTAACTGTCACGTTTACGCGTAAATTTAAATATTATTTATTTAAACATTGGTAACGCCATATTTAAATAACTATAGCTATTATTTAAATAATAAATATAAATCACTGTTTTAATAGAATGTAGGTACGTATTAGGAGCAAGTTTGCGTCGCGGACGATAACGTCTGCAGCATACGCAATACGACGGGAAACTGGCGGGAAATCTCATAATGGCGGGAATGCCGAACACGGGCGCAGCATCCCGTGAAAATATTTAATCTGTATGTTATTTCTTTTCTTTTGTCCAAAAAAATAACAAAGTAAACATTTTAATCGAATACCTATATGTAAGTA
>JAATLQ010029637.1:7137-17328 GCA_013421005.1 Heliconius erato x Heliconius himera | reverse complement strand
AAGGTATAGGTTGGTAATGTTGGTATATGTATAATAAAATACAGAAATAAGGTAACTTTCTTTCTAACTTACTCTAATCAATTTTTATCCTCAATATTAATTTAATTATCTATACGAAAATTTTAATAATATGAACATGTAGGTATCATATTCGTTTACTTTGGCTGCATAATGAGGGAAGTGTAAAACAATGTATCACGTGTACGATGGTCGATGAACGAGTCCCGTCAGAGTTTAATGAAGGCTGTATCGGATCGGTGTTCTGCGACGTATTGCTTACGTTACTTTCAACCGATGAAGAATTGAGAACTAATTATAAGGTTGTATCCTATACTATCATACTAATATAATAATGTCAGTATTTGTGAAGGTTGATGTTTGTTCCATTTTCACGTTCCATAAAAACTACTGAACAGATAGATAGATAAAAGTTTGCAATAATATAGCTTTTACAACAGAATAACATACACACACAAGTTAACATAATGATTTCACGTTGTATCCCGCATACACAGAAGGAACCTAGTTTTAAGACACTCCGTTCCCCATTTTCCGCTGAATTCTGGAGGCATTGTGAGTTGGGTGGCGGAACTCAACGCCGCGCTTTAAGAGATTGTTAAACATTTTATTGTATTCTAATTAAATACAACAATTGGCTATATAACATATTAACAAATTTCATTAAGTATAAAAACGCTATACAAAGCCACTGTCACGTTATATATTCCTTCATATGACACGCCCTGACCGTTTTATAGGACACGGGTCGGTTGAAAAGGAATGTTAAAATAAGGCCCACATTACTTTTATTTATAGTACGTACAATAGGCGAATGAATGGATTTTTTTACGTACACATTTAGAATTATATACTTATTTCCGATTTGATAATGATTCATATAAATATTAAAGAACTTTTCATTCGTTGTAATCCTTTAATTGTTGTAACCAAAGCAACTTTGTTTCGGTTATAGTTTGGTTTATTAATGTGGCTATTGCTACATTTTTTTCTCTATACCACTAAAATAATAACAAAAATAATTTTAATGACTCACATAAAATTATTGTACCTTAATTCTTATCTAATTTATTCCTCCGAGTGGAAATCGAACCCACCACCGTTGTGCCGCTACACCACGACGCGCCCAAGTTTCATTTTCTTGGTGACTTTTCATATTATTAATTCTTCTTTTCTACTGGTAGCTTATTATTCTGAAAACCATATTAAATTTTTAAACAAGACACTCCAAAGGTCGTGAGGTAGCCAGTCGATACAAAAATAGAATGTAATAATAGAGATCAGTGTCGTTTATTCTTATATAGATATTCTTTTAAATGTTTCTCATTTGGAAAAGTTAATAATTTTTCGCTTTACAGATTTGTAGGGATGTAATGACAGAAATTACTTTAATAGTAATGAATTATATTTTTGCCCAAGTATTATTTATCAATCGTCTTGTCGTGGCGCAGGGACACAAGCTAGTAAACGCAACTGGTTGTGGGTTAGATTCCTTGAGGAAATTAAATATTTAATATTTTAATTTTCTCACGTTCTCACGTTGAGTTCCGCCAATCAATACTCAAAAATTGGGTGGATACTGTTGAGCGGAGTGTCTTAACACTAGGCTCCCTCCGCCTACCCTGCTTCATGTGGGATACAGCGTGAAGCTGGGAAAAATGTGAAAAAAAGATGTTATTATAACTATATCAGATAAAAAAACATAGTTACTTAGGAAATTGATAACTTTTAACACGTAATTGTGATTCATAGACAAACTATATAAGTCAATTCAGAAGAAAGGCCATATCGGTATGAATTATTCTTATATATACTGGAAGACAGTTTTTGTGATTGAAAATAAAAATATAGCTGGGGCTAAGTAGAATATACTGTCAGAATCATTAAAGTAGTTATTTATGCAAGATATAGGTTATTTAAGTAAAATTCATAGACAGGGTAATAATTAAAATGATTTATTTGAAATTCTCTAAAAAATTACGAAGCGTTTCATACTATTTCGAGAAATTCCTGTTGAACGACATAAATAGATTACAATTTGTATTCTTTATTCCTAATTTGCATAAGAAATAAAGAAAGTAACAAAAATAACTTTTTTCTAAAAATAAAGCAATTATTACAAATACTTTCATATATTTGAGTATATTTTATCTCTCTTTTGATAGGCCCCAAGTAAATTGAGACTGTGTGTATAGGCCGGGAAGTAAGAACTCTTATGAGAAGAAAATTAGTTTGCGAAAAGATTTGTTCAAGCAAGTCTTTATATGAACGTGCAGCCAAAAGACAATAAATATATCAGAAATGCCATTGGAATTTTTCGATTTCATTCAAATATATAACTATTGAACTAATATGTCCATTGCTCACTCATTTATATATACGTATTGTGTGTTAAATTAAATCCAACCCAGAAATTATAGAGATACTAAGTTCCTTCTTAAGAAGGAATATATTTTTTTTAAGATTTTTTAGTAAGTATTACTATTCAAAAAAATATTTGCATTTGTAATGATAGTTTCACAATTTTATTGAAAATATACCAATTTTGTTACCACAAAGAGAATCACTTATATATATATATATATATATAAGTGATTCTCTTTGTGGTTATTGAATCTCAGTTACAAATGACGAATACATACAATTTACAAATAATATATTATTGTACTGAATAACATCTCTATTCGACTAGTGTTAATATATAACACAATGATTGAAATATTAATGAATGTACTATTAAAATCAATTAATAATAATGTAAATTTTATTAATTTACACAATGTTATTTAAAATTATATGCATTTTATATAGTAAATTTAAGTTTTTTATGTTATACATTTATGTTATGTTATGATTCCTAAAATACTTTTAGTATTTTAGGAATCATATCAAAATTTGATAGTTACGGGACTCGCATCCGCACCACTGGAAAATCTTCTAAATGTTTTTTGTTTTCAAAACCTCTTCAAATTCATAAATATTTATAAAAGAAACTTGTGTTATAAGGCACATTGATAAAAAAATGTTCTATTAGGTAATTGAGCACACAGTGTGACTGTAAAACCGACTGACCGACCGAGGAGATGAAATATTTACTTAAATGTATGTTTCTATTTCTTCGCTCTGGTATCGAGGCAAAGCGTGGCCTTCAATTTTGCCACTCAACACGCAATGCCTCCAGAATTCGGCAGAAAGTGGGGAACGGAGTGTCTTAACACTAGGTTCCCTCTGCCTACCCTGCTGTCTGCGGGATACAGCGTGAAGCTGATTTATTTTGTTAACACCGATCTTATAGAACCAATCTTAGATAATAATAATTCTCAAAATTATTTAGATAGTATTTTTACCGAAATAAAAAAAATACTGTATTAAATAAATAATTGAGTACGTTTGAACGGGAGAAGCTGCGAGCGAATTGCTAGTATATATATAATATAATTATTTATTAGAATGACATTTACCCTATAAATCATGTACTTTAGTATTAATAGAACTTCCATGCATAATCTGCAAAAAATATAACGCTTTAGTTAAGCTCGCCCGGAGGGAGGCTTGTCATTATTTTACTAAGGCTTTGCCGATTACTATGTCTCCACAATAAGCTCTCATTATGGATTCTAAATATTTTAGACATTTTTTTGTTATGTAAACCAATAAACTGGATATTTTTTTATCTCAGATTATATGTATATATATATAACATAATAAATACATTTAGTATATAATTTTAAATATTACTTCTGCTAAATATAGACGTGGTTTTTCTATATGCTTAAAAATAAATAATGAAATTAGAAATACAAGAATATACCAATGGTGTAATAGTAGTCTAGAGTCTAGAAGAGCGATGGCTAGAAAGTCACAGTGAGGAATCTCTTCACGAGCAGTCTCAAGTTACCTCCTGCAACCGTCGAGTTACCTTCTTTATACAACAGTTAAGCGATAACCTCTTGAGATGTTGGTCGAAACTTTCACGCGTTACTGAAACGAATATAGTGCAATGAAAGTTGCGTCTACATATTATTTTAAATATTTTTTAGTTTTCCAGTATATCTCATATACTAGGGTAGGCGAGGGAAAACCTAGAGTTATATACAATCTTCTTCTACATCTGCAACCTAATTTTTGTAAACATTTGGTTTCATGTTCAAATTTACTTTATTCGATTTATTGAATATATTTATATTGTATTGTCATAGTAAAACCGCATTTGTTTAGCTTCGGCGACCCGAACTTAAAAATTAAATGGCTGCCATTTTAATAACGTAACAACTTCGCCTTGACATTTTTTCTATTTAGTTTAAATTTACTTTGCTCCACTTTAATTTAATTACTTATAATTTAATATATACATCTTATAAAAGTTGAAGCTGCGTTATTAGTTGCGCAAAGTGCAAATATATTAAGATTATTGAATAGCTTAATAAAATTATATTTTGCCTCCCACAGCAGAACGCCCACGTACCTACAGTAGATGTCACCTACGCACAAATTTCGAGCACCACTAAAATATACAATTCAACAATAAAAATAATTATCATTACTAACTTATTAGTAACACTAGCGTATCGTGCGGCTTCGCCCGCTTGAACTATACGAATGTTTATATAATATTATGTAAGTGTATTTAGGGAAAATTGATTTATAATTTTAGAATGGTTATCTAAACAGTTATGCAATAAATATGTCATAATTTATATCTATTAGGCATGTATTTGATTTTGCTCCCGAAAATTGTCGTATGTAATAAAAATGTTAAGATATTTCCCATCTATCTAGGTAGGCTGTGGGTACACGCTTACGACAAACGTGGTTCTCCTTTCATAAATTTCGACCTTAATAGCATTTTCGTATAGAAGTATCCTATATGGTGCTTCATAGCCCGCTCTATCTGTCAGTGTTGGTCCTATGACAATCAGTTTAGCTATTTCGGAGGATAGCCCTGACAAAGATAAACACAGACAGACAAAAAAAATGTTTGTTTGCTTTTTAGTATCGTGTAAATATCACCTTCGGTTACAAAATAAAGCGCGGCGTTGGATACATCCAATTATGTGATCAAACTTTAATTACAGCTGTCAATAATGTAAAATATATCTTAATAAATATTTTTCTTCGATATAGAAGAACATATTTACACTAAAGTTAATAGGTATGTGGCCAAAATTAATTTAGCCTGAGGTCTTACGAAATGTTTTATTTAGTATTGCAGTGCTATTGAGGCAAAATGTATGAGATTCTAGTTAAATACTACTGGACACTTACTGTGTCGAAAGCTTGCTAATTCAACTCTCACTTTTAACTATTTGAAAGAGTGAAAATGTTTGTAGAAATAATAATAATATAAATATAATATCAGATTAATAAGGAATTCGGAGAAAAATGGGGAGTAAAGTGTCTTAGCACTAGGTTTCCTCTGCCTAGCCAGTTGTGTGCGGGATATATCGTGAAGCTGATCTATTTTTATTTTTTAAATTAGTAAGCTATAGTAAATAACATCTAATTATGTAATCTCCTCGATAAAAATTTAAAAATATTTTTATTTCTTTGTATATTTGCTAATAATGGTCTAATATTTAGATACATAAAAATAATGTTAATTTGCATATACACTCTCACTCACTTCGTGCCAATTTTCATAACTGTACGTACACGGAAAGCACCCTATATGTTTATATCACGCGGCGAATTTCATACAAAATGCAGCAAAATAGATGCATAAATGCGTTCCTATGCGTTCCTAATATCTTTTGAATGCGTTCCTTTAGAAGCTTAATTTTTCTGTACTTTAATTGGCTATAGGCCTGAATACTTGCTTTTAATTTCAGCTTGATAACTCTACGTGTATCGAGATAATTGGTTTTGGCAGACGGACAGACGAACAACAAAGTGATCCTATAGGAGTTCCGTTTTAATATTTTGAGGTAACGAATCGTATGTTTCATACGAGTAGGTATAAATATTTCTAAGTATACCCATACTTTACAGGAAAAGGATGGAGTAACTTACTTAGGTTACTTCAAATTGGGTTTCTCTTTTCTATTTTATCTATTAGCTTTGTGATTCGTGATGTTGATTGATTTGTGAGAGCAATATAAGTCGTTGGATTCGAGCGCAGTACCGTGGAGCGGCCAATATTTCAAATTAACGCTCTGCAGTCACCCCGCTGTCGCGTCTCATTTGTTTTCTATATTAAAACAAAATTGTTTATATATATACATGTTTAATATCATTTAAGCATCGCTTACGCACCATAAGACCAAGTCGATCACGGTATAACAATTAAATGCCATAGCAATTCATCTAGCCAAGCATATTAGTACCAGCGAAGTCAAGCAGCAGTCGATTGTGACTTCAATATCAGTTATTAGTAAAACATAGGGTCAATGAACTCCGACGAATTTATAATTTATTATCATCGTCTAGTATTTTTATAATATGGAAGTAAATATCGACAGGCTATCTTCATTGTCAGACATTATTAGATATACTACTATTATATAATATTTATAAATTGAAAATACGTTTTTATCATATTGTAAAGGATACTATTATATTTATACATATTTACTTATACAATAATATTTTAAATATTTACGATTGATTAAAAATAACATTGTATAATAAAATTTACCTAAACTCGAATTACGAGAACTCAATTCACATACACGCGTCAATCAAATATGGCGGCAAGCATTCTACGTAGGTACATTATTAAAATTGTAATTTTATATGCCATCAAAAACATCCTGTAAAAAAACCCAAGTCTCGCAGCTCAGTCTTTCTACCGTAAAAAGTTGTGAGATCCATGTAATACCAAGTCGGTTAATTTATTTAGTCTCTACTTAAAGGACCTTCTGTCTTAAGTTATTACATAGGTTATTATCATGCCAATATTAAAAATATTTTACGTTTTAATCAAATAGATCGACTTGGACATCGCATGAAAACACAACCTATCGAAAGACATATTAGACATCATATTCGGAAGGACTCTGATGAGGAATTAGGTTGCTGGCCCGTCGTGCTGTGTAGTGTGATACATACTAACAATCAAATCATGCGATGTCCAAGTCGATCTATTTGTTTAAAACGTAAAATATTTTTAATATTGACATGATAATAACCTATGTAATAACTTAAGACAGAAGGTCCTTTAAGTAGAGACTAAATAGATTAACCGACTTGGTATTACATGGATCTCACAACTTTTTACGGTAGAAAGACTGAGCTGCGAGACTTGGGTTTTTTTACAGGATGTTTTTGATGGCATTTCACTTCTTTTTGTAGAGTCCTACTTTTTTGTACCTATCTACACTTATTTTTTATTATACAGTAATAATGATTCATTAACTGCAAATGTAACCTTGTAATCCTATACATTTATATGGGATTACAAAGTTATTCATGCAGTTGGTGTATTAGGAAAACTGGACCGAAATTACAAAATATTAAGGTTTTCCCATGATTAAGACACTAAACTCTATTTGTATTCTAAATTTGAAGCTTCTATGTCTGCTAGAAGTGCCTTGGACTTTTGATGATCGGTGAGTCAGTCAGTGAGTGACAAAATTTAGAAACTTTAACAAGTTGTCATTCTTAAACTACTGGTTGAAATTGACTGAAATTTTAAATATACCGTGTTCATATAATGCCTGATTAGTTATTGAAAATTCAGGTTTCTTGTTTTATCCACAACGAAATTATAGAGGGTCGAAAATGGCCTGAATTGCTTCGAGAAAAGAATGGTACGGCCGTGCCGCTTTTTTTTGCTCGACTTGGCGGGGGCACTGCCGTGCCCCCAGATATCCCTAATATTAATGGCATTATATGCATCATTATGCTCTTCTTTATTTAATAATAATCTATCAAAAACTTACCGACGAAAAATTCCAAACAATTGTAAATAGTAACAGTAAAACTTATTTTACCAGCCTTGAATAATTAAATCACTATTTTATTCACAATCTTTCTTGCTTTTTAAATATAAAATATAATAAAATATATATTAATTATAAATTAAAACTTCTCTAAGAATTTTTGAACAGCCTAGTAGATCTTTCACCAGACGCGTCCGCCATCTTCCCTCTCTTTCTTTTCTTTTCTTCGACTTTGACAGTAACTTATTCAGCCAACATTATATTTTGCAATATTAAAAATATTAATAATGTTATTATTTATTTCAATTATTTATTATTATTAAGTTATTTTTAATAAAAAATTACAAAAATAAATATATTTTATACATTGCATGTTTACCTATGGCATATTACGTTGCTTTAATATTATTTGGTAATATTCCATTACCTAATTAAAGAACTGAACTATACTATTATTATTAACAAAACTATAATTATATATGATTAATTATATTTATAATATTGTGTTATAAATTATTATTACTTTTTAATTACTTATATTAATCACCTATACTTTTTTTACGGTGTAACGATCCTTTAGTTGCACCTGCTATAACCCGCAAGATACAATGTAAAACATTTTTTTTAAAGAAATAATAATTACTTTATATAATTTTTCATGTAACAGTAGGAAGTTATATACATAGAGGTATAATGACATCATTGTAGGAGCTTTAAGATTTGTGACGTCTCCAAAATATTATCTCCATATGATTAATGTTGTTGTGCGTCGTGTTCAGGTTATCCGCGAAGGTGAGAGAAGGAAGATGTGTTATTTATTAAATGATACTACGCTAATATAATTTAATGCTTATATGTATTACAATGTAACTGTACTGTATCTTATAAATAGCTATTTGTATTTTATAGTAAAATCCTGAAATTTCGGCAGAACATTCATACACTAATCAATTTAGTAGGTCGCTAGTAAAGTCACTTATACTGAAAGAATCTTATATACATTTTGTATGAAATTATCTATAAATAAGCCTACTTCTTCAATGAGAAATAACCTATGGCTTTTGATCATGAGGCGAAGTTAAAGTTAACAAATTTATGCTTGGGCTCATTTTGTATGAAATGAGCTACAACTGTAAATGTTTTTTTTACATTGTAATTTCCTAATCGCGCCAAATTTATTGATTGTAGGTCCACGAGAACTTCCCTATAGGTTTTAATTACGCGCGAATTTATACAAAATGCAGTAAATGATACAAAAATGCTCGCATCTTCTAATTGCATTAACAGAAGGTTGTTTTATTTATATTCTCTAATGAACCATATAGTTGAATATTTTATATAAATTTGTGCTTGATGAATTGTGCTCCATGCAAGCTCGAGGTAAATGGTCTTGACAGGCTGACAGACGAACAACAAAGTGATACTGCGACGGTTCCGTTTTTTTCCTTTTGAGGTGTGAAATCCTAAAAATGCACCAAGTTGCCTACTATTTTTTTTAATATTACTTTCAAGTAGTACCAACATAATAGCTTAATCGTGCTTTTACCTTCATATTCGTAATTGTAAAATAATATTTTTAGTTTAGAGAATATTACTATAAAAATAATTAAAAGAAGTAAGAAATAAAAAAAAAATCATAAACTTCAAAAGTGCTGGAAGTAATCGTATTATAAAATTGAATTGTCACAAGTACACACTACTTTCAATTATCTTGAATCTAATTTATTAGTGAAGTAGTCTTTACATTTGAATTTTGTACAAGATAAGTACGCGTGTAAAGTTTAAAATTTCGAACAAAGTAACGACGTAAAGTTATTCCATTAAGCTAACACTTCAACACGTCTTACTTTGACCAAAGACAAACTATAAGTATCTCTTAGAGTGTACTGTCTCGTGATTGTACTCGTCTAATATGCACTTCGAGCATTTTTGGTTCTTTTTAAAAAGATTTTTTTTAAATAAATAACATGTTTCTATAAGGACATTAAATTATTACACAATATAGTTTCCTGTATTTGCAATATGAATACTCTAATTAATTAAAATTTCAATTTATATAAAAATATCCTAATTTTCATTTAAAAATATTTCTGCAGTATTTAACAGTAAGTTTTTTTATAAAATTTTACTCAAACTATTATAATTGAAATAATTGAAAACTTATGTTAATAGGATTAAAAATTAAAAAATCAAGGCTAGTCGTAGCGCAGTGCACATGCATGTGGCTGAATACGCGACAGGCTGTGGCTTTGGTTCTCAATCAAGGGAAATCAAGTATTTAATATTTTTATTT